>PVJI01019200.1:0-31574 GCA_004026765.1 Micronycteris hirsuta
AGGGTGGAAGCAAGGGAGGGGGGTGGGTTTGCCTGGGGCTGGGGGCGGCGGGTAAATGCAGACAACTGTAAGGGAACAACAATAAAATAATTTTTAAAAAAAGCAAACTAAGCAAACAACTAGAACAATAACAGATTCACAGAAATAGAGATCACATGGAGGGTTATCAGTGCGGGGGTGGGGAATGGGGGAAAAGGTACAGGGAATAAGAAGCATGAATGATAAGTACAAAATAGACAAGGGGAGGTTAAGAATAGTAAGGGAAATGAAAAAGCCAAAGAACGTATATGTATGACCCCTGGGCATGAACTAAGGTGGGGAATGATGTTGGAAGGGTGGGTACAGGGTAGAAAGGAATAAAGGGGAAAAAAATGGAACAACTGTAATAGCATAATCAATAAAGTATTTTTAAAAAATGTTATAATGCAAGAAAGGTTGAAAATGGTGATTGATATAAACCTTTGGAGGGGATATAGAGTAAAATAAAAAAGTTTACCTTGAAGTGTAGAGCCTAAATTACTTAGAGAATGCTGGCATCATCAATTTTTTTTAATGAAAAAATAAAGACAGATATTCAGTTAGGGGAAAAGTTAACAACAACCACAACTATCATTTGTTGAAATATCACTATGTGCCAGTCATTGTATCAAGTACTCTATAGACCCTACTTAATTTAATCTTCACAAAAAGTTCTGTGCTTTAGGCATTATTACTTTCTTTTACAATCAAGAAAACCAAGGCTTAGGGGTAAATCATTTGCCTAAAGTCACACGGATGGTAAGTGATGGTGCCAGAATAACGAGGTCAGTTTTAAGCATGTTAAGATGGTATCAGAACATCACAAAAGAAATGTGAAAATAAAATTTGGAAAAATTAGGTAAAAATGAAGTTAGCTGGAGGTGTCACTGCCGTGACTTTGTTGCCTGCAGATGCCACCGAGAGCTGTGCCTTAGCAATGTCCCAAGGGAAGGGCATGAGGCTGGAAAAACAAATTAGGGAGAATAGTTCATGGATCTGACCAAGAAAATATAATTTATCTACGAAATAACAAATAAAAGGAGGGGTAAAAGGCCATAGGATTTGTGAATTCCCATAAATAAAAAAGTAGTTGGCCATCATTAAAAAAAACAAAACCCAAAACAGAAAGTAACAAGTATTGGTGAGTATGTAGAGAAATTGGAACACTTGTGCATTGCTGATGAAAATGTAAAATGGTACAGTCACTGTGGAAAACGGTGTGACAATTCCTCAAAAATATTAAACATAGAATCATCATATGATCTAGGAATTCCACTTCTGGGTATATACCCCAAAGACGTGAAAGCAGGGACTCCAACATATTTGTATACCAATGTTTATAGCAGAATTATTCACAATAACCAAAAGCTGGAAACAACCCAAATTTTCACCAACAGATGAATAGAGAACCAAAATATGGTACATATACATACAATGGAATATTATTCAGCCTTAAAAAGAATTAAATTCTGTCACATGCTATAACATGGATGAACCTTGAAGACATTATACTAAGTGAAATAAACAAGATGCAAGAGGATATTGTATGAGTCTACTTATATGAGATGCCCAGAGTAGTCAAATTCATAAAGACAGAAAGTAGAATGGCTGCTTCCAGGGGCTGGAGAGGAGGAAGGAAAATATGTGTTTAATAGGTACAGAGTTTGAATATGGTAAAATTAAAAAGTTCTAGAGATGGATGGTAGTGATGTGACTATATTCAGAGCAGTGTGAATATAGTTAGTTCTCCTGAACTGTACACTTAAAAGTAGTTAAAATGACAACGGGAAATTACTACTGTGTTTCAACATAGTAAATATAATGGAAAACAATTTTAAATGGTTAAAATGGTAAATTTTATGTTGCATCTATTTTACAATTTTTAAAAAGTAGTTAGTCAAGCATAAAGTTGGAAGTTGAAGGCAAGTTCTCCTGCTCTGTGTCAGGTGTGTCGTGAGGAGGGGAGGAGATCCAGCTGTAATGCACCCAAAAGGCAGTCCAACTAACCGTTTTAACCAGGCCAGCATTCGGGGAACAGAAGTTACTTGCATGTGGTTGCTGATTTTTATGCTGTGACCCACCTCATTATAACCAAGACATGGGGAGTAACAAAATTATTTCATTAATTTGATAGCAAATTCATTAATTTATGCCCCCAAGAAATGTCACCTTCAGTACAGCACATAACCATCTCTGGTCCCAGCATGACATCAGAGGAAAAGGTACCTATAATTGGAGTTAAGAAATTATATAGCATGACTAAAAATAAGAACAAATTTCTTCATGGTGTGAGTTCTTCATCTTGGCCCTGAGTGCTTCAGGGAGTATTCAGTCTTGTTTTCTGGAAGTACTTAGGCACAGGATAAGATCAGGTCTTCTAAGCTAAGATAAAAAGTGAGAAATGGATGCCTTCACTCTGAAGTCTCCTTCCTGCCTTTGGATCCCGGAGGTCATTTAGTTACATGTTGTTGTGTCATTTTCAAAGTGTCTCATTCAGACTTGGAGATTCCTTGAGCCTTCTTATCTTGAGCAAAAAGACAACATGCAGTGTTCTCAAGCTATGCAAAGACTTCCATGAGAGCTGAGGGAGAAGGGCTGGCATTGAGTGGAGACAATTCTCACCAACATTTCTCATCTCAGAGACGTTACAACTCCTGACAGCTTCAATCTTTCATTTCAGAAATTTATATTGATTGGGTAAGAATCACACACTTTTTATCCACAGCACAGAGATATCAAAGCAAACTTTCCCCCCAGTGTCATTTCCCCAGGGGATGTGAATGATTGATTTTTATTGGTTCAGCTTCTAGGATACTCACATCTCAATCCAGCCAATTTTCTTTGGAGAAAGCCCACTCCAGTCCACTTAATTGTATTTTCTAACCAAAGAGTGGAGAGAGATTTGTCATCTTTACAGACCAGAAGAGATGAATCTCCAGACTCTTCTTCCAATTGTGTGAGCTTGTTTCTGAATGGTATTTGAAGAGGGGAGCCAGGGCTTAGGGGGAAACATTACATAACAATATGAAGCTGAAAATACAGTGACTCGTGATGCAGGGAAAAAACTAATCAGGCAGGAAGGACTTGAAAGGTCTGGGAGAAACAATTTGCTCCATGCTTTCCTAACTTTTATTGGACTGCAAGTACGCTTTTATTTGCATCTGAACAAAGAAACACCATTGCGGGGGCAAAAGTAGGTTTACAGTTGCAAGTAAAAAAACAGAGTTTATTCTTATATTATTATTTACTAATTATTGTATTATGTTCCATATGAACAACTGTAGACATACTTTTGCCCCACTTTGTTGTGTTGACTAAGAAGTCATCCCCTCCATTCTCTGATTTTTCTGTGTTTTTTCCTCATGGTTCACTGTTCTCCTGTGACCCTCACATCACCCCTACCTCTGCTTATTTTAACCTTCATTTAATTTCATACCAAATTTCCCATGTTTTACTTGTCTCGGCAATACCTTTCTCTGGAGTGTGGAAATGAAGATCCAGGGAAAAGTATGAACACAAATCTATCTTGAGACTTTGGGAAACGTAATGCTCATGGGAAAAAGGAACTCCTCCTCCATTCTGTTGGTAAATGGAAAAGGTGCCTAATTTCATTACAGAACAGAGCGGGGGCAGTAAATGACATACTGTTAGCAAAGGACCCCCCTTTGTGCTCCTGGGGTCCCCCCGACCCTGCATTAGGTTCATTTTGCTCGCCGCCAAAGGAAAGACGTCTGTCAGTGCCAGAGACTGGTGAAAAGGAAAAGAATTATTTATTTACAAGTTATACAGGCTTGGAGTAATGACTTAATGTCTTCTTTAAAATACTAAAGTCCTTTATAATACCCACAAATGCACACAGTCCTTCCTTCTCCCCTCTGCCCAGTCCAGGTTACTGTATCTTAGGAAAAGAAGTAGAAGTCTGTGATTCAGGCTCCCGGCACCATCAGCTGTGTTGCCACCACGATCTCCAGTTAATCCAAAACCATGTGGCACCTCCTCATGGCCCACCAGCAAGAGTCCTTTCATCCCTTTTCTTCCAGGGAAAGTCTCTCCTGCTTCCTAAGCCTTGTGGCAAAAGGAGCAACCCAAAGCCACATGGTCCTCTCTCTCTCCCAGGCTGAGGGGTCCCCATTCCTCCAAAGCCTCATGGTCCTGAGCCGGTATGGCTGTGGCACCTGGGTTTAAATCCCCACGCCAATCTTCCTCTGCAGCCCCATTTCCAACTCCTCCTTCAATCAGCTACACCTGCCAGCACTCGTATTCTTCCAGCGTTACTGGGCTGCCATGGTAACTGTGGGCAAGTGTGGCCCCATGGCATGGAGCCAAGCATCTCCAAGCTCTCACTCAGGTGCTGTGTCCAGGGTGAGTTGTCTCCCAGTTACATCTTGGGTGGAAGTCACCTCCATCCGCCTGGCTCAAAGCATGGCCACAGCTATTTAACGTATCTATGAAATGAATTAAAGGTTATAGATATGTTAAATGACCAGGCCAGAGGTTAGCTGCAAAGCTGCTGCTATACAAAACAGCTCTGAATGGCCCTGCTCCCTGTGTCCCATTCCCCAGCTCAGACTTATGGGGGTGAGGGCCTCCTATATATATATATATTTCTATTATTTCCTGGACAACTTGAGTTCTGGACCCCATTACAAATCTCTATTTGGAGCTCCCCCTTGGCTGCACCCTGTTACAATTTGGGTTTCTTCTGCACACTGCCATTTCCAGTCCCCAATTATGCATTCTTTCCTATTAAATATAAAACCAGCCCTGATCATCTCTTTATGCTGACCCTCTCCAAACCTATATATTTTATGTTATATACCATGTCTATTTCATGTACTGACTTTTTCTCATCTTCTCTGTTATACTGTAATGTTCCCAATTAGATTGTAGCAGTCCTATATACCCAGTAATGCTGTTTCTTTTCCTTTTCCCACATCTGCTAAACATAATGTTGGGCAAGACACTGGAAATATTATAAGATAATACTATAAACTAATAATACCATTTTCCAGAATATATCTGTTTACAGCCAATCATAATTTTTGACACATCGTTATTAGTTATTTTTTACCTATATTTGTATATTACTCAACTTGACTGCTTTATTTATCCACTTGCTCAGAATTATTATTTTGATGACTTCAAAAATTACTGTTGGTGATTTACTCCAGGAAAAAGAATTTACCTCTACCAAAGTAAAAATAATGTAACAGCAGGTCTGAATGTCATCTCCAAATAGGAACATGAGGGCTTCAGAGCATCAATAATATTTTTAAAGTATATGGCCACTGAAGGTGGCCTCTATGTTCAGTTAGAGACAGTGTATTGCTCCAGAGAGTTTTAGAGACTCATCTCTCCCAGAGCATTTTTGCTATTTTCTTACATTTTAAAAGAAGTGAAGTAGATAGCTGATTCTCTTCTCCTCAAAGACTCTGTGTGTGTCTCTCTCTGGGTTGGGGTGAGTGCAAATGTGCTAGACACCCTTTAGGAGTCCCAAGTCCTATAATTTTGGGGTTCTTCTTCTATGGTACTAATGGGTCTGCCCCCAATTCCACTGTTGGAGGGGTTTCCCCATATCAACCAATTCTCCGTGGCCCCATCTGGATAGCCTACAGTTCAATTCAACTCTGATACTATCTACCTGGAGAAAGCATCATATACCACCTGTTAAGGGCTTAGTTATATAATATTGCCCCCCCCCCACACACACACACGCATACTTTAGATGATAATCCAAGTTCAGGTGTTACAGGGGTTTGTAGACCGAGGGCCCATGACCCACTGTGGGTTCTTGGCTTCATGCAGGACAGAATTCAAAAGGAACTAGCATAGAGTTTAAGGTGAAAGAGAGTTTCACCTTGAAGTAGTGGGACAGAGAGAAGGCTTCCTCACAGGCAGAGCAACCCTCCCTAGTGGGATTTACTTCTTTATTGAGACTCATTTAATCAAGAAGTAGGGCATTCAATAAGAGAGAGAGATATTCAGGATTTTCCCAGGAAAGGGGTGGAAACTTCTTGGAAGGGCCCTTTGAGTCATTTTGTGACCTTTTAATGGACTTACTGTTTCTAATCATGCTAGTTAGGGTATGTTGTTTAGTATGCTAACGTATTACAATGAGCACATAAATGAGGCTAGGGGTTAAGGTGAAATTAGTCACCATGTTGGATCCAGCAGGCCTCTGCTGATTCTATGCCATAAATTTGTTGGGGGTTAGTCTTCCTATCTCGGCGATAGTCCTTGTAGCCTTTATTAGTTACAGACATTTTCCCACATACCCTATCTTACGGGTTGTCACCTGGGTTTCTAACCAACGAGCGATGGATTGAGATTGCAACAGCCCTCTCTCGAGGTTCGATTACTTTGCTAGAGCAGCTCACTCACTAGATTACCAAATTTGACTCACTAGATTACCAAATTATTATGAAAGAATACAACTCAGGAACCGTTAGGTGGAGGAGAAGCACAGGACAAAGTATGGGGCAAGGGAACAGAATTTCCATGCCCCCGCAGGGACACTACTTTTCCCAGATCTCCATGTATTCCCCAACCCGGAAGCTCTCCAAACCCTGTCCTCCTGGGTTCCTATGACTCCATTAATTACATAGGAATGATCCAGTAAATGACTGGCCTTTGGTAACTGATTCAACCTCCAGGCTGTCTCCCCTCCCCAGAGGTCAGTGGGGTGGGGCTTAAAGTTCCAGCCCTCGAATCACATGGCTGGTTCTCCTGGCAAACAGTCTCCATTGTTAAATTGGGCCCCCAAATCACCTCATTGACAAAATAAGAAACACCTTGATCATTCTCATTACTTAGAAAATCCCAAGGGTTTTAGGAGTTTTGTCACAACAATGATGAAGACCAAATATATATTTTATTGTAAATCACTGTATTACAGGTACAAACCCTCCTGTTTGCACAGGTAATATCAGGCCCCTGTACCATCATCCCATGGCTGATTGGAACACAGGGAACCAATGGTAAGATACTCTATGAGTAATAAATGTTTGCTGTCTAGTACAAAGGCCTGGTATTTCTGTTAGTGTGGTATACATACACTATTGGCATATACACTATCTACTCACACACACCCCTACACAACACAGCAGGTTCACTCATCAGCCTACAAGTAGGGTAACTTCTCACGCCTATCACAGTTTTGGACTCAATAGAAGATAATAATAATTATAACATCCTTAGGCATTAATCAAATCAGCTACAGAAGTAAGAATTTAATAATAGTTTAACGAGTTAGTAGCCTCCTTGGGAAGATACCAAACTCTGCCCCCAGTTCCATTTTCTTGCCTTACAAGTGATTGCTTACCACGAGTCTGTGCAAGGTGGAATCATTGCCTTTGGGGGCTGTGAGTGTGAATGCAAGACATTTTTCGTTCCTGAGAAGTTTATCATCTGTAAGAGAAGATAAGGTATTTACCCAGATATATTTCAGACAAAAGAGAGATTGTTTCTGTGAGAGAAATATATTTAGTACCATAAGCAATAAAAAGAAGAGACAGTGTTATTTTTAGCTCTGCATGTTGTGGACAGAGAGAAGCTAACTAAGGAGTTTCCATGAAGGGAGATTTTCAATATCTATATTTATCATTTAGGTAAAGCCACAGAAGCCAAGCTTCCAAAATTTGTAGATAATACAAAGTAGGGTATGGTGACCAGGGAACAGGTTAGCAAAACCAAGATTTTGAAATATTTTGCTTGTTACTTTATTCTTTTAACTAGATTCCATATATGAATGAAATCTTATGGGTTGGGGGAGTTGGTGGGGGGGTGGAGGGATTGAGCAAAAATGAAAAAAAAAGAAAACAAGATTCTGAAGTATTTTTATTAGCTGTAATTTTACAGAAATAAAATAAAACTAGAAAATTCACAAAATGGAACTATACAGTTATAAATGTGGAATGATAAGCAGGTTAATGGCAGTACTAATGGGAAGAAAACAAGAGTCACAGCAGACTGTATAAGCCCAAGAGGGGTAAAATTAAATCCAAACATTCCTCTTGATGCTATTTCAAATGTACATGTACATTCACATTGGAGTCTCACACAAAACTGTGAGGACAGCATCAGGCGAGTTTTACTGTTCCCACTAAATAAAAGAGGGGACATGGTCTCTGAGCATCAGCAACTCAACAAGGTAATCAATCATTCAAAAAAAAACCCTTTGGTCCCAGTGGTTAAAGGATGACATCACAATCAAAGAGTGTCAAAAGTAATCAGAGTTCTACCCTGGCCAGTGTGGCTCAGTTGGCTGGAGCGTAGTCCTGTAACTGAGAGGTTGCAGGTACGATCCCTGGTCCGGCATGTATGATCGCCGGTCCAAGTGCATATGGGAGGCAACCAGTTTATGTTTCTCTCTCTTCCTCCCTCTCTCTCCAAAAGCAATGAAAAAAACAAATGTTCTCAGATGAGGGTAGGAAAAAAATAATCAGAATTCTGTGGTCAGTTTCAGGTACAGCAATTTATTAGGGATCTTGTCAAGACTACACTTCATCCTGCGGAGCCAGAATGACAAGTGTCTGGACCCCGTGGCATATAAGGAATGTCTGGAGGAACTAGGCCAGGAGCAGAAAAGACTTGAGAACTACTGCCTGTAAACACCTCGGGAGTTGTCATGTGGAAAGGAGTTAGACTTGTTCTGTGAAGGTTCATGGGGCAGAACCAGCACGACTGTATGAAAGTTACGGAGAGGAAGGTTTCAGATGACTGTAAAGGTGAGCATTCTGTCACTTAGAGATGGAAAGGATAAGCCTGCCAGAGCGTGAGCCCATCATCACAAGGCCGATTATAGCACAGGCTGTGACCAGCCACAGATTGCAGTTGTTGTAGAAGGAATTCCTGCCTAAAAATAAAATGCCCATGGCTTCTAAGACCTCTTCCAGCTCTGAGATTCTATGACTTAAATAAAAACCTACAATACCAGGAAATTCACATTCCAACACCAGATCTTCAAAATATGCTTAGACATTAAGAGTCACACTGACGCCATGAGTTAGCATCTTATTTACCTGGGTTAATAACATCATAAATAGTCAAAAACCCACTTACATATCAGGACTTTTGCTTTTTCCTAGTCTTTATATCCCTCCATGAATGAGAAGATGGTTTGAATTATTATCCCAAAGAGGTTGTGATGAGTGTAAGGTGATATGACACATTAGTGGTGAAGTCAGAGCCAGGAATCCAGTCTCCCCTCAGAGTTATTCTGATCTCAGCAATAATATTAGTAATAAAATGACTAAAAATTATGTGTATGGTATTTACTATGGGACATGCACTGTTGTAAGCTTTTTACATCTATTATTTTTTTTAACCCTCAAAAAACCCTATTAGGTGAGAACTATTTATCTCTACTTGATAACTTAGGGAAATTCAAGAGGCTCAGAGGTTCAGTAACTTGCCTAAGAGAACAGATACCACATGGCAGGGCCAGGTTTCAAAACTGGGCAGTATGACTCTGAAACCTGTACTCTCAGCCACTGGCTCTGTTTCCTCTCTAGATCCATTTTACTTGAGAGACAGAAAGACACAGTCCCCATATTTGCACATCACAGCCCCTGTGGAATATGTTATCAGGGGAAATAAATAATCAAGTCTGGGAAGCTAGGAGAGATAGAACAGTCTCTACCTTAGAAGCTACCTCCCTGCCTCACTTAGTTTATCCCTCCAAATATAAAGCAAGGCTGCTGAAGAATGTTCTCATCGATGGGATGGTGGAAATTAACCAAGCATGCTGCAAACTTGAGACTCAGCAGTTTTGATAATCAGACTGGACCAAAATGTGGTGGGGATTTGGCCAAACACGATGGGGGAGGGGCACTCAATAGACGAGTAGAGAGCAGAGTCCACATTTGACCCTTAACTGGAGTGTGAGAAAGACGAAACCAAAATAATGGGTAGCACAGATAATGGTTTATTCCTTTCCTGCACAACAAGCAAATAAACTGCCATTGGTGCCTCAAAACTTCATCCAGGGTAATATTCCTTTAATGGAATGCTTTTAGAGAAGAGTCATAAAAATAAATTGAAAAGTGCTTTCTGCTAGCTACAGCTGGCATAAGCAGCATCTGAGCAAACAGGATAACACAAGGCTTAACTTAGCATCGCCATTTTTATTACTCACCCGCGACAGGCCTTATAATAGTATAAATTCACTTAAAAAATGAACTCTCCTCCTGTCGTTGCCCCTCCTTCTCTCCACCACCACACACCCAATGGCCTTGTGTGTTAATTCTGAGCAGCATGATTACAGGTCTTCTTATGATTTAGGTTTGAGACCAATTAGCTGATACTGCAAGCCTTCCACACTCCAGCTTCCCTCTCTTGGCACGCCCTGTTCTGGGATTTATCTGTGTACTTGTAAAAGGAAAATGTCTTGTGCAAAGTAGAAAAATCAAGTCTGTTTGTTGGGTGCATTTCCTCTTCCCCTCTCTTCTCCTTTTCTCATCAACTTGTGCATCTTTGATGCACCTGGTCTCTAAAATCATCACAGCATGAAATACACTTTCAATACTCATGCTGGGTGTCCACAGTGCTTCTGATAACCCGCAGTTGTGTCCTAGAAATTCCGGTTGCCCCCTCCATGAATTGCCTTTCCTACAGGGGCAATGGTATGCTGCCACCATTGTGGAACTTGTTAGCCTCTGGCCAAGGGGCCAGAGTTCAGGAACCGAGAAAGGCACTGCCTGAGAGCCCTGCCTCCTCCACCCATATTCATCAGATAGCAAGACAGCAGCATGGGCCTTGATGTCAGATGGTCAGCAAAGATCTCCTACACAATCAAACAATAAGCATGGATTCTATGAAGCCCTCTGCAAAATTGGAAAACTCAGGAGAAAATAAGATTCCTGCCCTCTTTGTTCTTTCAATTGAATGGAACTGAACTTACTCACATAGGATAACTTCGAGAACAATGCAGAATGTGGTACGCACTATATGGAGCAGGCAGTAAGTTCAAAGACAGATTTTCCCACAGGGACCTGAGTAATCAGAGTCTCCAGCATCTATTCTGCAGCAAGCACTTTACAAATGTGTTCACTCCTTATCCAACCACTCAAGATACATATAACATGTATTTGTTATACAACTTCCATAAGAAGAAATCAGGACTCACAGAACTAGGTAATTAACTTGTTCAAATCACAGGATCCCAAAGTAATAAGTGGCAAAAACTGAAAATTTGATTTCTGGCTCATGTTTCCCCTCTACAGGTCAGCAGAAATGAAATTTAGTGGGCATTCCACTGGCAGTTGTAAAGGACAGTGTAAGAATATTTAAGAAAGAAAAAGTTGACTAATTTGGATAGAATGGAAGGATTAAAGAAGACAACAAAATACTAAAATATTAGTCCAAAAGGGACATACAGGGTAAGTCCCAGATATATTATTAAATTAACAAGTCAACAATATATTAGGATATTACGCAGGCATTAAAAAACTGTGAAGACCAAGTAGAACTGTGGGAAATGCTAACGCCATAATGTTAAGTAAAAATCAAATGATGAGCTAAAGCATAACACAAAGTACTCTGTAGTTGTAACTATGTGAAAATAAAATACTAATATTTTTTCACATAAAGCTTTTAGTTGAAATTGCTTAAAAGAAAAAAAAATAACCCTATTCCCTGGGCATAAGCAGGACTATATTTACTCTGTTCCTGACAGATGGTTTTCTGTCCTCTTCAAACAATCTCCATGGAGCAGTATCTACTGCCCTCCCATCATTTGAGAGCCTTGTAACCCCCTTGCCTCAAGTCCTGCCTCTGTCCCCTACTATTGCAATTTCACCCCACAGTTGGTTTCTGTCTCTGTGAGCAAGCCGCTGATTTACAATTTTTCACATTCTTTGGGTTCCAGAGATAGGGAGCGTACCAGGCTCCCCACCCCTTCCCGCACGCTGCATACCAGCTCTTAACACATTTGACAGGACCCGGGGTGGGAAGGAGGAGCAGGGATGATGGAGGGAAAAAAAATAAACATCAAAATTCACCACCTATTATCTCCCTACCTTATGCTTGTCTCTCATGCTCCCCACAATGATTCCACTTAACTTCCCAATACCATTTATATCCAGTAATTTTTCAAAGCTCCTTAGTCTAGAATAGCCCTCTGTCCCAGGCTGTTTGTCAGCAGCAGTAGTAATTCGTACAACTTGCCTTTCAGGTGTGGTTCCTGTTATCACCTCTCCTTATCCTAGAATAGGGTGACCTTTGAGGAAGTTAAATAAGCCACATCCCATTTCCTTTTATGTGTAAGTATCAATAGGCCCTTTTAAGAGAGGACTTTTCCTTTCCTATCTGATTTCTCTAGAAGGGTACCCAACATTGTTATAGCTGGTCACTGCTTAATTGGGGCAAATGACTAGACGAGGATACAAGAGAGGTCCTGAGTAGATCAGCAGAAGTTAGTTAATTAAAACAGGTAGGAGTCATCTAAGCAAAACAGGGATGCTGTGGAGCAAAGTCAATAACCAAACCTACCGCTAAATCCCCAAATCTGTGGCAGCCAAGTGGGAATGACAAAGCCAGGAAAGGAAGTCTGAACTGACAATCAGCCATGAAATGTTCAAGTAGGAGAAAATCAGAAGGCTGTGTAAGGAGTAGCTCAGTTATGTGGATGTGCTATATTTTGCTGCTGCCCCTTTGGAAGGTCCATGATCTCCCCTGCCCTTGTCTTACCAGAAGGCACCCTGAACCTGAAGGAACCCTGATACTGTCAGCCCCCATCTGCCTTTCCAGGGAGCCTGTCTATGCCCTTAGCCCCACTCACACCTCTGCTGATTGAACACCACCACTTGGCACTCCTCCACACTTGAGAGCTGTCTGTGCCTGGAGTGCAGTGTGCCACCTTCTCTATCCAACACACTCGCAGTCATTCAGAAAGCTTGTTCTTTGTCATACTGTCCCCAATACCCCTCAGCAATTTGTAACTCCATCTCTGGGGCTCCCAGAGCATTTTGTAGAGACTTTTGTCAGAGAGCTTATCATAATGTTATAATTGCTTGTCTACATGTCTCTCTCTCTCTGACTCTACACAGAGTTCCTTAAAGATTGACTGTACTTTCCTGATTATCTTTGAATTCTCATGCCTAGCACTTTGGTTGGCACACCATAGGTACTCAATGTGTGTTTCTTAGATGAATGAATCAAATACAATTAATTTCATTTTCACCTATTCACATCATTCTCCTCTAGAATCTTGCAAATCAAGAGAGGCAATCTCCTAAAACAAACGGTATGGCACCTAATAGATCTATCTATTACAGTGAACAGCCAGCCAATGGCCTCAGCCAGAAAAAATCATTAGCATGCTCAGATACTGTGTTTCTGTTTAGCCCTATATTCCCAGGGCCACTTGTCTAAGTAAGGACTCTGGCTCTCGGAGCGCATGCAAATATATTTTCTGAGACTAGTTCTGTGGGGTACAGTGCAAGACTGTGAGATTCACCACACACCTGGGAAATTCAGACATGATCTCAATAATAAGAGCTATAATCAAGGAAGAAACCCTTACTTAAGCAAATAATTTGTCTTGGGGATAAAAGGCTGAACACTATGTTCTTTGCATACAGGGACTTTAGCTGGCATTCTGTCTTCATTCTAAATAGACCTCGCGAACAAATCACAAAAATAAAATATTTACACTATGCCCACCATCAGCATAAATGGTCTTCCTATCAGGGAAGTAAGCAGTGGGGTGGGATGAGATGCCTCAGTCCAAGGAAGATGGGGAGGGGGAGGGGGAAGAGAGTGAGAGAGGAGGAAAGAAACAGAGAACAGATTTAAAATTAAAGTGAGGCATCATCCAAGGGCAAAGTAATTTGAACCAAATTCTCCCCAAGTGAGGGTAACATGGATGGTAAATAAATCTGTCTTATCTCTGAGGTTATGGGGATGATTTGCAGATGTCAGATTTTGTGATGTTATAAACACAGCCCGCAACTTAGAAGAGAGGAAGGGAAAAGTTGATGCAGAATAATATAGTTACACTGGATAAACAACAGCCAGACAACTGTATATCACAGCAAGATATAACGTCAGGCTGGAAATCAGATAAATTGCAAATAGCAATAGAGAAACAACTGAACCTCAAGAACACTCAGCAGATGAACCAGATGAAGTGAATAAAGACTCATTGGGTAGAGATGTGGGGGGGGGGGGCACTGCAGAAAGGTGGGAGGGAAGTAGAGGAATTGGTGGAGTGGTGATGGAGCGTGAGCATCTAGATAAAAGGCTGCAGCCAGCTCCCCCAAATTCAGAGAAAATAAAGCAAGAAATAATAAAGTAGAATGGTAGTAGTGTCAACTGTGATAAGCAGATAATTTGTTACCGTGTACAGCCTGGGGCCCTTTTCCAGAGGCAGGCAGAAGTCCAAGTTCCTGGACTTACCAGCCTGTGCAATCAAGAAGAGAAAATGTAATGCAAAGAGAAACAAGAATCACAGAGTGTTTGCACTTAAAGGAACCTTAACAATTATTTGGGTGACCCCCTTTCCATGACACCATGACACTGCTATGGTTTTCTTTCTACCGCACTAACCATTTCTTCTCCACTCTTTTTCTGATTTCCCTTTTTATGCCCATCTTCTAAATGTTGGAATGACAGCCCTGGGTCTCCTGGACCAACACTCATTCCCTAAGTAATCCTATCCACTTTCCTAGATGTAGACAGGTAAATGCTGACTAGCCATGACTTCTACCCCAGCAGAGCTCCAAACTTACATACTCAACGGCATACTTGGTGTCTTCACTTGAATGGCTTACAGGAATCTCCAATATAGCAAGTCTAGAATAGAGCTCTTGATTCTGATTTGGTCATGCAAACTTGCTTCTCCCTGGTCTCCCCATCAGAGTAAATGATACCTCTATCTACCCAAGCCAAAACCTAGGCACCTTGGATCTCTCTCTCTCTCTCTCTCTCTCCCCCCATACCTCATCCATGGGAAGTCATGCTAATCTATTTGTTCGTGAAAAATAGATGTCTCCATTCCATTTCCACTGCCACCACCCTCGCTCAAGTCATCATCAGAGTTCATTGACAGTAGCATCCTAGCTGGGCCTTGCTTCTATTCCTGTTCCTCAAAGTTCATTTCTTACACAGAAACTAAAATTATCTTTTAAAAACATTATTAAGGAGTAGAAATTGGGTAAATATTTATTATATTATGAACAAGACAGAAAAATCAGATGGGTGGGACTCCCCTGGAGTGATAATCATAAGTGAACGTATCTTTACTCCAAAAAAACCTTTCAATTGCGTAATTGCCCACTGAGCACCCAGAATTTCCACTGGCCTTCCATGTTCTCTAACAAACAGCACATCAATTTCTCTTAGCAGCTACTTTGACTGTACATCTGCTGCTCAATTAAAAAAAAACACCTCGATTTTCAATTAAAAAATAAATCAAACTCCATTTTCATTGCTCTCTCCTCCTTCACCCCTGGAACATTGTTTCTAAGGGGTCATACAAATGTTGCCAAAACTCTGGACATTCAGAAACCTGTGGATGTTAACAATGTTGCTCACTTTTCTTTTGGTTACCAAACAATACCCAGTCATAGCTATAGAGTCTCTTAGCTCAAAAGAAAGCAGAAGCCATTCAGGATTTGAGGGTACTGTCTCATTCCCATATATCTCTGCCAAATTGGGGCACATGGGTCAGTGGTTACGTCCAGAGTTGCATTAAAACCATTAAGCTGGGAACGAGGAGGAGGGGGAGAGAGAGTTGTGTGTTTGCTTGCTTATGATGAATGCTAGAATAAGGGCTCTAAAGTGCCCCAGAGACTCTGGAGTCTGAATAATTTGATGATGCGTAATTCCCAAAGTGCCATCGTGTTCATTATGTCATTATTCAGCCCAATAATGCTATAGCTGTAGGTACTAACATCTCTATTTTACAAAAGTGGAAACTGAGGCTCAAAGAGAAAAGTGGCTTGTTAAATATTACAGAGCCTTGTTGTTTTGGGACAAATGCTGAGTGCATTTGCAAGTGAGTGAATGATGAAAGCACCTTGCATCTGCCCCCTGAATGAGGTTATGGGAAGGCATTTTAGCAAAGTTACATGTTACTTGTCAGAACTAAGAGAAGCCCCGACCAACAAGGAAGCCCTCGTGGCTAGCACTCCTTCATAGAGCTACTGTGAGCACGAGAAGGGGCCCGGGTCATTTCATCATCAGGGCGTCTGTTTCCTGGTGCAAGATTTCCCGTTGGATCTGCAGCTTGTCTTACTGCCTCCTCACATCACCAGGGCTGTTTCTGTGTGGTTGTCAACGAGGTGTCCTTGCTGCAGGAACAATCTCACATTGCCAATCCTCAACCCACCCCAGGGAATGATTGCTGATTAGACCGTGGGCTCTTCCCACCCAAGATCCAATTTGAGGCCGGAGGCATTGTTAGGCAGCCCCTCCGTCATCTTCAGCTCTCTCTGCTGTGGGTTACTGTGCAGACAGAGGAAAATGACAGTTTTCATCATTTCCTGCTAACTGATTCAGTGCTGATTCAGCCAGTTTCAACTCCAAGCAATGCAATGAAGAAAAGGGGAAGAAAAAAAAATACCCGGAATAGAAGAACACGTGTTTATCAACCATTCTGAAGTATGGGTGGCTCCTTGCTTTTCCTTCACTCAGAAAAATCCTTGTTACCCTCTCCAAGGGCATGCAGCTGTGCTGAAGAGAAATCTCCTCCCGTTTCTTTCTTGACTCTACTTATTTCCACTCCAGAAAGCCTTTCTTGGAAAGAACCCATTGTTTCTAATGCACCATCAATGGGAACTGTATAAGGGGGGACCCCCAAAAACCCAAAAGTTATTCACAAAAAATTGTGTATTTATTCTTCAATATTTAAACTTTAGTTACCTTCAAAGTACTCTCCATTTGATACAATACACCTACCAAGATATTTGCCCCCTTGTTCAGAACAGTTTTTGAACTCATCAATTTCAATGCCTTTAGTGCTTAGGTTGTGTTTTGTGTCATCTCTTCCACATCAGCAAAACATTTCCATTTGAGGAATTTTTTATCCAGGGAAATGAACAAACAAAAAACGCCTGGAGTGAGATCAGGTGAATAGGGGGTGTGGAGTATGGGGGTCATGCTGTTTTGGGCCCCAAACTACTGAACGCGCAGTACGATGTGGGCAGGTGCATTTGTAAACCACCCATCATGAAATGGGCAGATGCACTGAAAGAGCCTTAAAAAAAATCACTGAACGTGAACACAGCCTCGCACCAGGACCCCAGCTGATACACTGATACAGATGGGTTCTTAGAACACTCACCTAGTGGGGGAAGCGTGAACTACAAGTGGCCCACCCTCTAGAAGATAACCCCAGGGGAGTTTTGCGGAGGGAGGTCTCCCCTCGTATGTCAGAGTAAAAACCCTTAGACCAAGAATGTAATGGCTCTGTCACAGAATGTAGCCATGACCTTGGGTAAGTCATTCCCATCTCTGCATCTCAGGTCCTCTCTATAGAACAAAGATAATCAAAGCCTCTTCAAATGTGTGCGAAAAACTTTGCAAGTTATGAAGTACTGGAAACCCTCAAGGTGCATGTTTTTATTCACCTAAAATCCCCAATTCATTTGTACGGTAGGATCTTGTTGACATGAAGGCAGGTTGGCAAAACTAGGGGTCTTCATGCCTGAAAGGCACCCAAGACAGGGTTATGTTCTGCAGGGAACTTTAAGGGAGGAAATCTAGTCTGGGAATCTTCTTATTGGCTGAGGGCAGAGTGAAGGCCTCCTGTTCACTCTATTACATTTCTGTGCTTTGCTACCTCTGAATATCACCTACCATGTCCCAGCTCAACTACTCTTCTCTAGGCACCTCCCCAAACTCCACAGCTTTATTAAACTAAACTCTGCCTTCAAAATACAATCTCTTAGGATTTCTTTAATCCCTTCCAGGTCACTCTAATCCACACCAAAATGTATGCATTCCTTTTCCACCCTCCCTCCCATACCTCGGCATTTAATTTAGCATACCTAATTAAGCTGTGCAAATAAGTTCATGATGTTTTTCCTGAGTACCATAATTTACTTTGTCCAGACATCAAAGCTATGGAGTAATTCCAGGGATGGGATTTGCTATTTTTTTACTCAATGTTTTCATACATGCTGTTCTCCTTTCTCCCGCTACCCCTCAATCTCTCCTCCTCCCTTTACCAAACTAACACCTACTCACATTTTAGGTCAGTCTTAAAATCACCTCCTCCATGCAGCCTGCCCTCACTGTAATCAGATGATATTCCTAAAACACATTCCATAGCACATGCACTTCTTCATAACAACCAGTGCATGTGTGACTATTGCTTACTCTCTCTCTCTGCCCCATAGGCAGGACGGCCCGGGGGAGCAGCATTTGTGTCTGCGTGTTAACCCCCATGTCTCCAAGACCTAGCACTTTGCCTGGAACATAATAGACGCTTAATAAAGAGATGCTGAGTGACTAAATTTGGGTGGCAAGGAAGATGTTTTTGTACCAACTTGGAATTGGCAGAAGTTCAAAGTTCACCCAGACAAGTGTCTCCATCCAAGGCTGGCATCCCCCACATAGGGAGGCAAGTGGCTTCCACGTGAACAGGAGCAGATATGGAGACATCGTTTCTTCACACAGCCATTAATGATCTCCTTTGGCAGTTCTATCTATTACCAAGTTCCTTCTCATCCTAATTGGCCCAACACCATAACTGCGCCCTTCCAACCCACAGGTGAGGATATAGATGTTCTATGATAAGCCCCCAAGTTGTGTTCAACATGAATGGGACTGTTCCTACTTGGGATCTCTTGTTCCTTTCTGAAGTCATCGGCTTAGTCCTGCTGCCTCCTGATTTAATCTCACTCCCTCGTGTCAGATTTCCATCTTCCACCCACTCCTGACTGTCCCACTTTCACTTCCAGATTCACCCCCAGATACCATCTTTCACATCTCCATTGACCCCATCCTCCCTGTTCCATCCCCAGACTCAAGTCTCTGAACCTTTAATAATGGAATGCAGCACCCTGGATGCTCTCTCCTTTGGAAGGTGACTTGGAACATTACTTATTTTCTCTGGTGAAATGTAGAACTTAGTTCTGGTGTGCCTTCTGAAACCATATGTTCCCTCCATGTGGGGAAAACTCCTACAATGACCTTCTTCCCCGACATTCCCCCACCTGAGATTGTCTCCCTTCTCCAAGTCAAACAACCTTGGATCCTTCTATCATTTCTCATGTGGCATAGTTTCCAAACTCTTCACAGCTTCTCTCATCCTTGTAGAGGTCCAAACTTTTGGCATCTCTGGGTCACACTGAAAGAAGAAAAGTTGTCTTGAGATGCATATTAAATACACAAACACTAACAAAAACTGATGAGCAAAAAAAAAGGTTTTAAGTAAATTTACAGTTTTGTGTTGGCCCACATTTATAGCCATCCTGGGCCACCTGCAGCCCATGGGTTGGCTGTTGTACATCCCTGCACAGGATAATTATCAATTGGGGTATTCCCCCAAAATCTTAAACCTCCTGTCCTAACCCTGGCCACACCAACCTGAGTCCCTGGAGTAACAAATAAGACTGTGAACACTAACAGGCCGGTCTTGGGTTTTCATTTATATGCACAGAACACTAAAAAAAGTCCCCATCACTATCAGAATATCAGATAATTATTTTTTCTCACAATGGAATATGTTACGTTCAGCAAGGCAGAAGTTGCCCTGGGGAAGAACTAGGATATACATATTCTGCTCTATATTTCAAAAATGAAAAAGAAAATGGAAAAAAAAATTCCACAACTTCTCCCTTTCTGTGCTGTTAAGATAAACATCCTTTCCTCCAGTTACACAGCACAAACTGATGGTGAAACTTTTCTCCCTACAGAAATCACTTCTGAAAAGCAGACATTTAACATTTCCAATCTGTCTCTGAAGCCGAGATTAAATTACAGTCTGTTTTGAAGGAATCGAAAACACACTTGTTAATATAATAAATGCCTTCCGTTAGTTTTAGAATTTGTCTTTGTTAGGCACATAATTCAAGAATTATCTATTATGGTAAAAAAAAAACAACTGAGCCATCTGGGTCTGTGCTAATATCTGTAAGCAATAAGTCTTCAATTTCCTTCATACTTCATTACTGGTGATACCCGAAAAGCAATCATTCCAAAATCAGAGCTTGTTTTCTGTTGTCGGACTATTGTTTATCAGGATTTATGAAGCAGCAAAAAGGCATTTTCTTGATTTTCATAAGTTAAGCTAACAGTCCAGTGATGACAGCCCCATTAAAACTCAGCAAGTTAGATGTATAAGCTATGGAGTTTTATATCATATCTATCATTTTTACAAAGCTGCTTTCTTTCCACCTTCAACTTTCCACAGAATCTTTTATCGATAGAAAGGACAGGAAAAAATGCTTATTTACCATGTATTTGTTAAGCCACATACATTTGCAATGTATCTTACCTGACACTGTATAAAGGATATAAAGCCTTATCAAACTGACCAATTTTGATGATGCAGAGAGAAGGGATGGTAGGCAAATAACATTCTCTCCCAATTGGGTTCTGTCACACACTGGCTTTTTAATGCATTTTTTCCCTGGGGGATGGAGGCAGAAAAGGGACAGCTTACTGGTAGCTGGGGTCAGCAGCATACTTATCTCTAGAAGCAGCCTGTCCATCTCTGGGGTTTGAGTAGACAGTCTACACTGCACAACCAGTAGACTGTATATCAGGAGTGTTCTTGTGCATTAGGCTGCTGAATACACTTCATGCCAGCTGAGACTTTGGGAATGAAGGTAAGAAAGGAATCTCCAACTGGCCAAAAAAAAAAAAAAAAGTGGGGGGTATTTCTTGGCTTTAAAGTCTTGCTATTTAGGGAGCTCCTATTTATTACAAAGGAATCCTGTTGGGTAGTGAGAGTGTAGTCCATTCTCTGTGACTCATTCTTTCCTCCCGGCTGCCTGTTGGGTTTACCAGCAAAAGAATTATCCAGGGCAGAAAGTACCTTTTTTAGGAAAGAAGCTCTTGTCATCTAAAAGTCAAATAGAGCCCTGGCTGGTGTAGCTCAGTGGATTGAGCACGGGCTGGGAACCAGACGATCCCGGTTCGATTCCCAGTCAGGGCACATGCCTGGGTTGCGGGCCGGGTCCCCTATGAGGGCCATGTGAGAGGCAACCATACATTGCTGTTTCTCTCCCTCTCTGTCTCCCTCCCTTCCCCTCTCTCTAAAAATAAATAAATAAAATCTTTAAAAAAAAATAAAAAAATAAAATAAAAGTCAAATAGAAGTCTCTCAGGTCAATTCCAATTTAAATCATCTACAGTGTGCTGGTGGCCACCACCTGAGGAACAGGAGAGACACATGTGGATGCTGATAAAAACAGAGAAATGAGTTTGATGAAATTTCATTATGAGAAGAATTGAGCTTCCCAAGTTGGGTGAGTTAATTGTAAATTATATAGAGCTGGAGAGATGGATTGAACTCCCGAGAGCCTCAAAAGTCTGGTCTCTAGGCCTCTTCCATTATTTTGCTATTCTAGAGACACAGGGGGAGGGGAGAAGAAACCGGGGGCCCACAGTGTTTGTGCCCATTGTTTTCTACGCACTGTACTAGGCATGTTTATATATGTGATCTGTGGTTTTCAAAGTGCCTGATCTGCTGTTTTCCAAAATATATCCTTTCACAAAGCCAATGTTTCAAATTCCAGCTGTGATGGTGAGACATGAAAAAAACGTGTGCCCAACAGTTCTTGATGTTCTGCCCCCAGGAGGTGACTGATGTGGAGCCGGCAAAGCACAATCACTTTGATAGATGACTGGCTCCTCCAGGCTCTGTTTCTAAGAAACTCAAAGTCTTCCTGTGGGATTGCCTAAGGTTCCAGAAAGCCTGGGCTTTGTTTCTTTCTGCCATCATTATGGCTGAGGTCAGATGCCATCTTCTGTGTGACTAACTCCCTTCCCTGAAATGAAAACCAGTAGAAACAGCTACCAAGCAAAATTGGCATGGGCCAGTTGGTAGTTGAATTCCCTGTCTACCGATTTATGCCTGTTGCTCTTCAGCCTGGTGGGTTAATGCCGTAAAGTTAATTCCCATCAGTTCTATTATTACCCTTCACACTGCTTCCCTTGGGGTACCCAGTGTGAAATATTGGAGCACAGGCTTTTTTTTAATGAAACTGCCCTATAATAAAATAATTTTTAAATGATAGATTGGATCTTAAAATATATGAACAGCTTATGTTATCATTTGCCTGAGAGACTTCACCCCTCCTGTATGGTTCTGACTCTGTTTCTGATTAAATAAAATAAAAAAAAAAATGCTGTTGTGAGCATTTGGCTTCTGAGTTTCCATAATTCTTATTTGTAAGCACTTTTGCACTGCTACCTCCTTAGATTTACTAAGTGCTTTGCTCTTAAAGAGCACTTAGCAGAAAAAGGTGCAGGGAAATTACATCTGGCAATTATGCCAGTGAATTTAATTCCAGGACCCAAGCAACACAGGTCATTCCTTTCTTCAGGTTTTCTACCCCTGTTACCTGCAACAGGTTGCCAGTGGGGATGCTGCTGACCATGCTGAGGAGGCAGGAAGTGCTTGCCTGATGTTTAGTTGTCATTTAGGGATCTGATGGCCCTTGAAATGTATTAGTGAGACTCATTCAAGAGCCAGAACACAGCTAGTACAAAGTCAAAGACTACGAAGCCTATATACCAAGAAGGCATATGGTTTTAGTTTTTTGTGGCACCAACTAGCTCACCCCTCAAAAAGAGAATGTGCCTTAAAGAATGCCACAACCTTGCCTGTGACCTGTGCCTCTCCATTGCCTAACCATTTCCTACATCTTATGCATAGAACAGCCGTATAATTTATCTCAAACTGTTTAAAGTGAAAGGGGGAGCTACCAATAGTCACATAAGCAAAGTAAGTATAAATGAAGACTTCTGGTAAAACTGAGATGAGTAGACACTGTCTCTCAAGTCTCCCACATTTAGAGTTAACAAGAGTATAGGGACATAGAACGAGATCAAAGAAAGAGCGGTTTGAGTCATCAACTCTGAATCATGTTGCCTTTTTCCAAAGAGCTGGTGGTTTCGGCCTTCTTGCTGCCAAGGAGAGAGAAGACATTTGATATCATGTATATTTTGTCTTATGAGGAGTTAGCATGGTGAAGCATCAAAGTGTGTGGGCTGGGAAGCCAGACTGGCTCGGTTGAAATCCTAGCTCCCCACTTACTAGCTGGATGACCTTGAAAAGTTACATAACTTTTCGGGAGCTTCGGTTACTAAGATTAAGAGAGAAAAGATAGAGGGGTTATACCAATGGAAACACATCTATCTGGAAACAAGAGCGAGAGAAAAGGGGGTGGCCTCCTAAAGAGGATCACCATTGATTAAGCACCCAACAGCATCAGACCCTACATGATATCTTTAACCTTAACAATAACTCTGCAAGGCATCTGTTTTAATAATTCTCAAAATCATCATCACCAATGTTAAGTTTACTTCACAGATATGAAAATAGAGGCTCTGAGATAGTAGGTATCTTGTCTGAAGCCATCCAGCTATCAAGAATTAGAGTTCTAAGTGACTAAAATCTGACTCCAAAGCCCACATGGCTTCTGCAATGCAGTGTGCATCAGTTGGAGTACGTGGGTATACAACAGGGGTATTCTGCTTCAGCAAGACATCTAGTCAAACTTACCTCACTAACCATCAGCACATACTCCCTAGAGAAAGTTAGTCCTTGCTGGAAGCTCTTCTTGATGAAATATTTCTCCCTCTTTAGGACTTCTGTGACATTGCTGTATGACCTAAGGTAAGTGGCTTAATCTCTCCTTCCTTTCGTTTTCTCATCTATAAAAGGGAACTAATATTCACATGTACCTTGTGGGAGTTTTGTGAGTATTTAACAAACTAATACATGTAAAGCCCCTAGCCTGGGGCCCAGCATATGGTAAGTGGTCAATAACTATTAACTGTCAATATCATGCTCCGAGCTAGTTGGAGGAAGTCTGAAAACTAGAGAGACTAATCTTCTCATTGGGTTGGAGGGAATGTGGAGAACTTCAGGATTCTTCTTCCAAACAAGAATGAGGTAAGCAGGGCAAACAAAAAGATTCTCCTTCCCTGCCCTTTTGAAGAAACTTCTCTAGGATATGCCCCTCACCCACGGGCAGTGTTCTCCCCTCCACTTAAATAGTAACAAGCAATTACTCCACACTGAGCATTATTGAAACCCATATCTGCAATGTCTTCCCTTGGCTGCTGACACTCTCCTCTTCCATGTAGCCCACATTTCAGCAACATTAGCAGGCATGACAACCCCACAGTCTTACTGCTCTCTGTTTACTGGAAAGAGCAGGTGAGAGCAGAGCAGCCAAGCCTTCAAGACTCACACACCGGAAGAAAGGTCCTCATCTGTGAGATAGGGGGGTTGGACTCACTAGGTGATCTCCTGCTGCAACCTTCTATGGGTCTATGATTTTGAGGCACCCTTAGATTACCAGGGCTGAGCCAGCTGCATTTCTCATGCATAATGGGCTAGAGAGAAGCAATTGGTGGGAATTAAAGTCTCAAGTCCAGTGCACTGCAGTTTGTCCTTGCTGCTTATTGGGAAGCTGTAGGTCATGCTTTGCCAGCGTCTTAAATATCAATCTCATCCATAAACCTCATTCAGGCTGTCTGGAGAGTCAAAGTCTTTTATGGAGAGGACAGAGGACAATGGAATATTTTAATGCAGGCAAACACCTTTCAGAGTCCAATCTCCTTGTTCAGCTTTCCTTTGCAACTCTACTGTTTGATCCCCTCGCCACAGAGTTGAAAATTGTAAAAATATTTAACTTGCAAAAACTACACAGTAGAAGTGGTTTTCTATCCACCAGTGTTTAGAAGGCAATAAATGTACTGGAACACTATGATAACAGGAGATCATGGGCTGAAATCATCAAGGGCAATAGGTCCTGGGATGAAGGTCATGGGCTTTGTCTTGTCCAGCCATGAAATGCAAATTTGAGTGGGAGTGAACTGGGGTGTGTGGGTATACTGATTCTCTAAAGGGCAAAGTAATGTTTTCCTGGATATCACATTCTGAGTGGAACTGGGCCAAATGAGAGAGAGAGATGTCTCCTCATCCCCAGAGACCTAATTCAATTCCACCTGCTGTTGGGATTCCACTTACCCTCAAGCAAGTCATATTTCTACAGTGTTACACTGGCATATTCCAGTGATTTTCAACCTTTTCCATCCCATAGCACACATAAACTAATTACTAAAATTCTGTGGCACACCAAAAATTTTTTTTCAGGCTTGAATAAAATTATTATAAATTTAATTGATTTACAAAAAATAATCATAATGGTAATTACCTACCTTTTTTGCTCCAGAGTCACTTTTAAAAAATCAGGTGCCTATACTTTTATATAAGAATTTCTGGTACCAAGAATTAACCAATCACACAAACTTATTATGTGATATAACCAAAAAGATGCAACTCTATTATATGACTTATATATCTGTGTTCAAGACAAGGCATTCACACCAGAAGTCTATTGTATTGGCTGTTGTCATATTTTTTATTTGACAATCTAAGGAAAAAGAGGTCAGTGCCCCTGACTAAATGGTCAAGTATTGTATGTTTTAAAAATTCTTGTGGTATACTAGTGCAAAATCGATGGCATATTCAATAGTCTAATGAGAACTTTGCCATGGGTCCTCCTGCCAGATGGTTAGGGAATTACTTGATTCGGTCTATTCCAAATGTCTCTGATTCACATCTTATACCTTGTCTCTGAAAACACACCAGTAAGGTTCACTCATGAGTTCAGAAGGTCAGTGCTGTAGACACACATGACCACAGCACTGAGATCAGTATAAGAGCTTGCTAAGCACCCAGACCCACAGCTAGACTATCTGAATTCAAACCCGAATTCTGTCACACCTTGATCAGTTGCTTAAATTTTTTGACTCTGTCTCCCCATGTGTAAAATGAGTAACCAAATATAATTCACCTTAGCAGACTGTGAAAAGGATTTTGTATATGTATAGCCTGTGTTTTTTTTTTTTTCTTCATTATCAAGGGTGGGCTATGGCTAGGTATATTGTCTCAGGCACTACTGGGGAGATTCTTATAGTCTTACATCTCTTCAAATCCTCTTTTGCCACCTGAGGGATTTATCCCTTCATCATCTGAAGTTTAATTCCAGTCTTTGCTGCTGCAGAGGGAAAGGTTGCTTAGCTAGTGATTATCAGTGATTATCTCACTGTCTTGGTGAGATAAAACTCTGTCTTGATTTGCAGGGAAGAGAGAAGAAAATAGAAAGGTACTAAGTGCTGCAGAACCAGGAGTGAGGAAACTAGGAGCAGGTAGAGAAGATGGGGCCAAAACAGAGTTGCCTAGATATCCACAAAACCTTCATTGATTTTACAGATTTTCTTCTCTGGTCCCACTAACTGAGGTCCCCTTCCATCTGCCATCAGAAACTCCCGTATCTATTCTTACCTTATGCTCCTCTCCTCCCCCCTGCAAGGTCCCCACTGCCTTGTCCCCCAAGAGGCCCCCAGAGGAAAAGAAAGTGGTGGGAGGTGATGGGATATCATATGATTTTATGGCCACCATCCATAGCACCAAGCGCCGCTGGTGATACAAGATATTCAGAAGTAAACCTGGGAACACACTTCAATGCAGTGCTCACACTGACATTTGAGCTGCATTCTTACAGCTGTGCTCAGTGGAGAGTGGCAGGGAGGACGAAACCTGCCAGCCACAGGCTTCTAAGAAACAAGGCTCCCACCTCCCATGGAAAAGAAGAGGGTGTCCTGCCCCTTGTGCTGAGATTTGATTTCTTCTTTTTTGCAGCTTCAAGGCATTAAGAGTTCTGTCAATGGCACACGTTTTTCACTAGGAACTAGCTCTTTCTCTGAAATGGTTCAGAGACCCAGGTGGGTAGGCATTGGAGCCCCACATTTGACCCCCTGTGTCAGGTTTCTTCTCCTCCTCCTATGGCTCTTGTTTCTTTTCTCCACCTCCAGAAAATGTCCCATGATTTTTGAAGGGACTTGGCTTTTTGGGAAGGGAAAGCTATTTACAAATGTAATTCATCTTCAGTAGGGGAAAAATGAAATAAAGAATTTATGAGGAAAAAAGCAAATCATTTCCATAATGGCCCAACCCAACAGTCGCCTCCTCAGGGGAGTCTTGTTAAATAGCCACGTGGATATATTTCCAGAAGCTTTTTACATACACATAAGCACATGAGAATAAATATAGCAACATGAGTTTTAAGTAAAATAAGTTAACATTACACTTACTGGTCTACAACTTCATATTTTGCTCTACAATAGATCATGGGTGTATTTATTTCCTAGGGTTGCTGCAACAAAATAAAATGCTCTTCAGCTTGTGATGGGGTTCTGTCCCAATAAACCCATTGTAAGTTGAAAATATTGTAAGTCAAAAATGCATTTAATATACGTAACTTACTGAACACCATAGCTTAGCTTATCCTACTTTAAGTGTGCTCAGAACACTTACATTAGCCTACAGGTGGAAGAAATTGTATCTTTGTCACTGCCCAAGATCATAAGGAAGTACTGTATCACATATCACTAGCCAAGAAAAAGATGAAAATTCAAAATTCCAGGTATGGTTTCTGCTGAATTCATATAGCTTTTACACCATTGTAAAGTCAAAAAAATTTTAAGTCAAACCCATGCAAGTCACGGGCCATCTATAGTAAAAACTAGGTAGCATTAAACAACAGAAATGTATTCTCTCACAGTTCTGGAGGCAGGAGTCCAATATCAAGGTGTCCACAGTGTCACACTCCCTCTGATGGCTCCAGGGGAGGGTTCTTCTTACTTCTTTTAGCTTCTGGTGTTTGCCTACCACCCTCGGTGTTCCTTGGCTCACGTAGACACGTCGCTCCACTTACACGGCTCTCTTCTCCCTGTGTGTCTCTATATTCTCTTCCCTCTGAGCCTCTCGTACATACATTTTCTTTCTTTTTTTAAAAAATGAGGACATCAGGCATGTTGTATTAGAGCCAGTCCTAATGACCTGGTTTTAAATTGATTGCCTCTATAAAGATTCTATTTACAAATAAGGCCACATTTTGAGGTCCTAGGAGCTAAGACTTTAACATATCTTTGTTTTGGTGGGGGCCACCTCAACCCTTAACAAGGGGCATTCTTTTGAATCCACTTTTTTTCCTTTTTTTTCATTTATCATTGATTTATTATCAAAGAGACATGGAAATTATTCACATGATGCAAGATTTCAGTACTTCAAAGGAATGGGCTGCATCACATGACGCCATTTCAATAGTGATTTCTTCCAGTCTACATACTTTCCAAGAATGTCACCGTCTCTAAATAAGAGATAATCCTTATCATCTAGAATGACTTTGGTTCCTCCATGGTCTGGAAGAAGAACTTTATCCAACTTTCATGCTAACTGGTTGAATCTCTCCACCCTTTCCTTGGGAGCCCCATCCAACAGCTACTACGGTTGCTTACAATACTTTTCCTTGAGATTTTTCTGGAAGCATAATGCCTCCTTTGGTTACAGTTTCTGCAGCACACCTTTCAACCAATACATCGTCAAAGAGGGGCATAAACCTTCTAAATGCCTCTCCTGCCATGACTCTGGCCACCAGAATTCACACTCCACTCTCGTGTCTCGGCCACAAGGAGAGACCAGCAGTCGGGCCCCCTGAATCTACTTTATTTCTTAATGGTTACTTAACATTCCAGTGTTATATTGTGTTATAATTTAGCATTTCCTGAATGATGAGCATGAGGTCATTTTAAATTTTCTGATATGACAAACTGTAATAAAAATTCTTATATCATAATCCATACATTTTTGTATACTTACTTTTACATTTTTTTAGAATGAATTCCTAGCTGTAAAATTTCTGGATTAAAGGATATGTATACCTTAAATTTTGATAGATATTGAAAAATTGTTATATATAGAATTAAATTCATGTTTACAACCACGAACAATGTACAGTAGTGCCCCCCCACACATATTTTCATTATCACTGAATATCCTCAATCCTTTGTACTTCTGCCAATCCAATGGGTAAAAACAACATTGTGTCTTGTCTCACAATGTCTCTGATCTCTGGTGAAACCTAGCATAACATGTTTATAGTCCATTTGATTTTTTTAATTCGGTGAACTGATTTTTTAATAGTTTGCCCATTATCCCATGGGATTATTTATTCATCCAACAAATATTTATATTCATAATGTGCCAGTTAGAGTGCTTCCATATTGTTGATTATTTTTGTTTTTTTTCTTATTGGTTTATAATTTTTAGACAGTATCTTCATAATGAGGAAATTAGTCTAATATCTATAACAGTCTTAAATTTTTTTCCTAGATTTTTGGTTTTTTATTTCATTTGTGGCATCTTCTGCCCTGTACAAACTATAAAAATTTAGGCAAATTACTCCTCTCTATATTTTTCTTATTTATTTTGAATATTGGTTTAGAAATCTTTCCATAGGTCAAGATTATAAAAAGTATTCTGATATTTTTTCTATTACTTTGTAATTTTGGTAGGTATTATTTGCATTTTAATTTTTAATCCATATAGACTTTGTATGTGTTTGATGTACATTTATCTTCTTTCAAAATGGTCTCCTGATATTTAAATACCGCTTACAAATTATTCTGTCCTTTCTTCTGCTAGTTAGCAATGGAGAAATGAGCTAATATTTGGTTGTATACTTTCTGTTTTAACCTTAATTCCCTGAACATGGAACCTAAGACAAAAGCTTGTGTGCATTTGGAAATGTGATCCCAGGATTACAGCAATTCATAAGTGGGAATTGAGACTTGACATGAGGGTAAATCAATACATCCATGTCCTTTCAAATCAGCCACCCCATGGGCAAGTGTTTTCTACATCCTCGGATCTTTGGAGAAACTTTACTACATATTATGGGAATGTTACTAAATACACTAGGAATGTAAGAGATAAGCACTTCCCCCATGACCGCTATTTCTCATCGGTCGAGCATGGCTCCATGAATATTAACTGCCCTACACTTTCAGGCTGAGCATGGATAAGTGCAAAACACACTCTCACCTACATTCCACATGATGGCCCACAGCAGAAAATGTCTCTGGTGGGGACCAGAGATAAGTGCTATCTGATTTCACTTGTATGAAGTCAGTCAAATCTTGCAATGCATGCAACTGGTTTTTGCAGAAAGCTCTTGAACAGCACTGTCTAATAGCACTTTCTGCAATGATAGAAATGGTCTATACCTGCACTGTCCAATGTGGTAGCCACTAGACACATATGGTTCTTGACTCTTAAAATGTGACTAGTGAAACTGAGGAACATCATGGGTTTGGAATAAGAGGCAGATGAAGGAGATTTTGAAGTGATGTATAAGTGGAGCCAGTACAACTTTTATGATGTAACAGGCAATATAAAATTTAGCATTTTGTTTCTTTTATTTTAAGCCTCACATGAGGACATTCTTATTGATTTATTGATTTATTTTTAGAGAGAGAAAGGGGAAGGGAGGGAGTGAAATATTGATCCATTGTCTCTCGTACATGTCCGTATGGGAACTGAACCTACAACCTGAGCATGTGCCCTGACTGATAATCGTACCTACGACCTTTGGGTGTACAGAACAATGCTCCAACCAACTGAGCCACACCACCCAGGGCAAAGTTAACATTTTCTATGATATACTAAGATTTTCACAAAAACACTATGTCATAGATATTATTATTCATGTTTTATAGGTGAGGTGACTAAAGCTTGGAAAATGTAAATAACTTTCCTTTGTTGACACAACTAGTAACTAGCAGGGGCCAGGATTTAAAATCAGACAATATAATTCCAGATGTTGTACTTCAAATCATTGTTCTTTGAAGTCTTCTTTCTTTTTTTTAATTACTTTATTGTTGTTCAATTACAGTTATTTGCATCCTCTCCCCTCCCCTCCCCCCTCCCCCCAGCCCCACCTCCCGCCAGCCTCCCTCCTCCCCCTTAGTTCCCTCCATGTGTCCTCTACAGTGATTCCTGAAAACGCTTCTTCCCATTGTCCCCTCCCCACTCCCCCCGGCCATTGATAGACTGTTCTTAATTTCAATGTCTCTGTTTATGTTTTGCTTGCTTTCTGTTTTTGTTGTTTATGATCCAATTAACGGTGAGATCATATGGTATTTGTCCCTCACTGCCTGGCTTAGTTCACTTAGCATAATGCTCTCCAGTTCCATCCATGCTGTTGCAAAGGGTATAAGCTCCTTCTTCCTCTCTGCTGCGTAGAATTCCATTGTGTAAATGTACCATAGTTTCTGGATCCATTCATTTCTAGATGGGCACTTAGGTTGTTTCCAGCACTTGGCTATTGTGAATTGTGCTGCTATGAACATAGGAGTGCAAAGGTTCTTTTGAATTGGTTTTTCAGGATTCTTAGGGTATAAACCCAGTAGTGGAATTGCTGGGTCGAAAGGCAGTTCCATTTTCATTTTTCTGAGGAGGTTCCATACTGTTTTCCACAGTAGCTGCACCAGTCTGCATTCCCACCAACAGTGCAGTAGGGTTC
>PVJI01019201.1:0-31576 GCA_004026765.1 Micronycteris hirsuta
ATACTAAGAAACTATATATTTCATTCTTCTTTTTTTAAATATATTTTATTGATTATGCTATTACAGTTGTCCCATTTTCTCCCCTTTCTTCCCCTCCACCCCCACCCCCCCATTCCCCTCCCTTTAGTTTTTGTCCATGGGTCATACACATCAGTTCTTTGTCTTCTACATTTCCTATGCTATTCTTAACCTCCCCCTGTCTGTTTTCTACCTACCATTTATGCTACTTATTCTCTATAACTTTTCCCCCTCTCTCCCCCTACCACTCCACTGTTGATATCCCTCCATGCCTTATATAAATCCCTTTAACATTTCATGTAATAAAGGCTGGGTGATGATGAACTCCTTGAACTTGACCTTATCTGAGAAGCACTTTATCTGCCCTTCCATTCTAAATGATAGCTTTGCTGGATAGAATATTCTTGGATGTAGGTCCTTGCCTTTCATGACTTGGAATACTTCTCTCCAGCCCCTTCTTGCCTGCAAAGTCTCTTTTGAGAAATCAGCTGACAGTATTATGGGAATTCCTTTGTAGGTAACTGTCTCCTTTTCTCTTGCTGCTTCTAAGATTCCCTATTTTTAATCTTGGGTAATGTAATTATGATTGTCTTGGTGTGTTCCTCTTTGGGTCCAACTTCTTTGGGACTCTCTGAGCTTCCTGGACTTCCTGAAAATCTATTTCCTTCACCAGCTTGGGGAAGTTCTCCATCATTATTTGTTCAAATAAGTTTTCAATCCCTTGGTCTTCCTCTTCTCCTTCTGGCACCCCCATGACTCGGATTTTGGGATGTTTAAAGATGTCCTGGAGGTTCCTAAGCCTCTCCTCATTTTTTTGAATTCTTGTTTCTTCATTCTTTTCTGGTTGGATGTTTTTTTCTTTCTGCTGGTCCACTCCGTTGATTTGAGTCCCAGTTTCCTTCTCATCCCTTCTTATTTGTTCAAGTAATTGCGATAATTCAACACTCTTTCTTCGAATCCTGTGAGCATCCTGATTTCCAGTGCTTTGAAATGTGTATCTGATAGGTTGGCTCTTTCTTTGTCACTTCGTTGTATTTTTTTCTGGATCTTTGATGTGTTCTTTCATTTGGGCCATTTTTTTCTCAGTGAGCCTGTTACTTTAAGGGGTGGAGCCTTAGGTGTTCATCAGGGCGGGGTAACCCACTTTGTTGTGTTTTCAGGCTGTCTGTGGGGGCGGGGCCTGAGAGAACAATGGTGCTTGCTCTGTTCTCCTCCCTTCCCGAGCTACCCACAAGGAAGTTGGGCCCTACTTTGCTGGCTCCAGGGTGAGTGGATGGGCCTTCACAGTTCCAAGTCCCTGTGAGTCTCCCCAACAAACTCTCCTGTGAGGCCTGGAGTTCCTCCCACTGCCATCTCAACCCCCACAAGTGTATTCAATTGGTGGTTTGAGTCTTTATTTCCCTGCGTTGGTGGGCTGTGCAGTCTGTCCCGCTCCCCAGCTTTTCCTCCCGGTTTATCTGCACGAGAATGAGGGCCCACCCAGTCCACCAGTCTCAGCCCCAGTTTCGCTGAGTGCGCCTGCCGCGTTTTGTCCAGGTGCGCCCGCAACAGGCCTCTCCGGGCAGCTGGAGCGTTGCCGGTACTGCTCCACAAACCGCATCTTGCCGAGCGCTCTCCACCCGGTTCTGCCCCGCTTACTGGTCTGGATGAAGATGTCTTCTTTAATTCCTTGGTTGTCGGACTTCCACTCAGTTCAGTTTTCTGTCAGATCTGGCTATTTTTGTTTTTTAAATTGTTGTTTTTCCTCCTTTGGTTGTGCGAGGAGGCACAGTGTGTCTACCTACGCCTCCATCCTGGCCGGAAGTCCAGAAATGATATATTTCACAAACTATACCAACAAGAATGTCGGTATAGCTGTAGTAATGTTACACAAAGTAGATAAGGAAAAATGCATTTCACCAGAAAGAGGGACACTTCATCATGATGAAAGTGTTACTCCACAAGGAAGTATAAGAGTTCAAAATTTGTAGGCAGCTAAAAACATAGTCTTAAAATCTTAAGTGTTGACTGAAATAAACCATACTAGAAGATTTTGACAACCTACTTTTATGACTGATAGAACAAGAAAAGAAAGAAGAAAAGAGAAAGAGAAAATAAGAAAGGGGAGGAGGAGGAAGAGAAAAAGGAAGAAGGGAGGAAGAAAGAGACAAAATTTAAATAACGCAAGTAACAAAAATTGATTTAATTGGCACAGTGAAACACTATGTATATTCTGACCATCATTTCTAATTTCCTGTTGATCTCCTCTGAGCTTTCTCTCTCCCTGCTGAATAGTTACACTGAAGCAAGCCAGAAAACAGCATTAGTTTTTGCATACTTTTTAATTTATTTTTTAAAAGATTTTATTTATTTATTTTTAGACAGAAGGAAAGGGAGGGAGAAAGAGAGGGAGAAAAACATCAATGTATGGTTGCCTCTCAATCGAACCGGCGACCCTTTGGTTCGCAGCCCACGCTCCATCCACTGAGCTACACCAGCCAGGACAAGTGTTTGCATACTTTTTAAAGACAGTAACAGGAGCCAAATGGAATCTATAAAATACAGGATGACTATTCCATAACACTTAGAAAAGTTACAGCATAATTTCTTAGTGCTATAAAACTTCTTTTATTCAATATGAAATCTTTTTAAATACATGACAAAAAGTAAAATGTATATTTGAAAATGAAGTTGAAGGAGATTAAGAAATCAAGAAAACATACTAGGATTAAGGAAAATAGATTGCAAAATATACAGAAAATCAACTCAAAATATTATTATCCTAGTTGGAGGTAAATTTTTTCAAGTAGGTATTTTAAAATCGTTTTTATTTTTTCAGCCCTGGGTGGTGTGGCTCAGTGGATTGAGTGCCAGCTTGCAAACCAAATGGTCACCGGTTCAGTTCCCAGTAGGGGCACATGCCTGGGTGGTGGGCCAGGTCCCCAGTAGTGGGCACTCAAGAGGCAACAATACATTGATGTTTCTCTCTCTCTCTCCTTGCCTTCCCATCTCTGTAAAAATAAATAAATAAAGTCTTTAAAAAATCATTTTTATTTTTCAATTAAAGATGACATACAATATTACATTAGTTTCGGGTGCACACCCGAGTGAGTAGTCATTATATAACTTACTAAGTGATCATCCTGCTGTACCCTGTACACATCTATAGCCATGCATAGTTATTAGAATATAATTGACTATATTTCCCATGCTGTAGTTTACATCCCCATGACTATTCTGTAACAACCAATTTGTACTTCTCAATCCCTTCACCTTTTTCACCCATCCCTCCCAAACTCCCTCTCATCTGGCAAACATCAAAATGTTCTCTGTATCTGAGTCTGTTTTTGTGCTGCTTGTTTATATATCTTGTTTTTCAGACTCAATTATTGATAGATATGTATTTCTTGCTATTTTGTTCATATTTTTAATCTTTTTTTCTCTTTTTCTTGCTAAAGAGGTCTCTTTAACATTTTGTGAAATACTGGTTATGTGGTGATGATCTCCTGTAGCTTTTTAATGTCTTGGAAGCTCTTCATATATTCTTCAGTTCTTAATGATAGCTTTGCTGGGTGGAGTAATCTTGGTTGTAGCTTCTGGATTTTTATCACTTTGAATATTTCTTGCCACTCTCTACTGGTCTGCAAAGTTTCTGTTGAGAAATCAAGTCACTTTGTTTTTCATTTGTTTGTGTTTAAATTATGTGAACAGTGATTTATTTACTTATTCCTTTTCACTGAATTTATTGGGGTAGATTCTTAAAAGAAAACAGCTTATATACATGCTTTTATAAATGTTCAGTTAATGTAAGTGGGAAAATCTTATGTAATAATGGTTATTAATGTGCTATCAAGTAAAATGATTTTAAATAGAGTGCATAATAGTTTTTAGGGGAGGATATATATTTTAAAAAGTAAAATAAAACTTTCCAAATTGAAAAATTTGGTTGGAATATGCAGCTTATTTATAATTGGTATTTAAGTATCTTTCTAAATTATTAATTACAAGAGGTTCCCAACTAAACAGCAATTATCTTCTGGAGGGCAGGCCACTTGTGGTCCAGGCTTCCCCTGCTAGGTGACTGTTGTAGGAACCCATCTGTACAGTGGACCAGCTGGTGTTGTTGTGAGAGGGCTGTATTCAGCTTCAGTGATTTTTTTTGAAGATTCTTTCAATGCTTTTGCCCATTTTGTGATGGGTGATTTACCAGTGCTAAAAGACATCAACATTGATTAGTTCAAAAACTATTTTGGGCAGTTCAAAATACATCTCAATAGGTGTATTGCAACAAATGGAGAGTACTTTGAAGGTGACTGAAGTTTAAACATATAAGAAGAACAAATATACAATTTTTATAAATAAATTCCAGTTTTTAGGGATCCCCTCTTGTATTTTAATCAGGTGTAATGAGGTATACCATATGCAATAAACACTATCTATTTTAAACATAAGATTCAATGACTTTTGAAAAATGTAGAATTCGTGACTACTAAAATCAAGATATCAAGAAAAAAATAAATGGGACTAAATGAGACTAAAAATTTTTACACAACAAATGAACCCATCAACAAACTGAAAAGTCAGCCCGGTGAATGGAAGAATATAGTTGCCAATGATATATATGATTGAGTTAATGTCCAAAATTTCTTTAAAAACTTTAAAAATTCAACACCAAAAAAAAAAAAACAATTCAATTTAAAAATAGGCAAAAAACCTAAATAGACACTTCTCCAAAGAGGACATACGGGTGGCCAGTAGACATGAAAAGATGCTCAACATCACTAATCATCAGAGAAATGCAAATTAAAACCACAATGAGATATCATCTCACACCTGTCAGAATGGCCATCACCAGTAAATCAGCAAACAACAAGTGCTGACGAGGATGTGGAGAAAGGGGAACCCTAGTGCACTGTTGGTGGAAAGGCAGACTGGGGCAGCCACTGTGGAAAACAGTATGCAGTTACATGATGTTGACCAATGCCTCCTTTTTGTTTCAAATCACACAGGAGTGCAACTAAATTAATGAAACTTAGTTTATAATTAAAAAGTCCCATTTTCAAGGAAGACTTAGAAATGCAATTCTTACCTTTGCACTTTCACAAGAAAACAATGAAATAAAGATTGGAAAAGCCTGTTCAAAGGAACTACAATAGAAACTTTAAAAGAGAGTACAACCTAGAGTGTGTTCCAAGTTTCTAATTGTGGCAACTGTGTAAATGTTACTACCATTCTGTAAGATAATGAACATAGGGTTTATTTTTCAGCAGAGGAGTTTGAGATGATGATATAACTTGGTAACTGAAGCCATGAAGTTGATATTATCATCTGAAAGCTTGTGTAGGATGAGAAAAAAACTGGCCATTATGACTTAGAAAACACTAATATTTATAAAGCAACCTGAAGAAGACTATTGGTTATGAAGCAAAGCCAAAACTTAAATTCCTACCTGTCTCATTCTTTGAAGCCCATAATTTTATTTTTAAATTGTTAATAACATGTAGCTTTTCACTTACTTGTTCTCATTTTTATTTAGAAAGATAACTATATTATCAGTTTAGATAGTGGATCATCTGTAGGCTTACAAAACCATTGGTGTTTAACAATGTCAATGATTTAGTTTAAGCAAATACATTAGTTCCAGAAACTGGATGTTTCAGAATAACAAGAGTTGTGGAAAAGTAAGAATTTAAAATTTTAAGTATTGCCTCAAGGAACATGTGAGGTCATCCTCAGTTGTAGTCACTTTTTGCAATTTGAATGTTGATAAAAATCCATCCCAATGTTGAGGTTTAAGAGGAGGAGTTGAGTATATGTAATAATGAAGAAACTGGATTGATAGACCTTCCACTTTCAAGAATGTAAAGTAGAAATAACACTCGACCAGAAGCCAAATGGCCTGAGTCACAGTTTCATCATAGTTCCTTATGTTACAGAACCCCAGCCTATGCAGTTCTGAAACACTTGCAGGGGTACAATTGCCTGCCACCAAGAAACATGACTCCCAATACCAGAGTTTGGTGAAAAGTAGAGGAATTATTTATTTAAAAGTTATATGGGTTTAGAATAATGGCAGAATTCTGCCTTTAATTCCACTCCCTTTAAGACACCCACAAACACATAGTCTTGCTTCCCTTTGCTGAGCCAAGCCAGTTTCAGAGTATACCAGAGATAACCATACTTCCAGAAAAGCAGAAGTCCTTTGGCTCAGCACTCCCAGTCACAGTTCAGCATTCAGGCATCTCCCATTAATCCATGTTTGGTTGGACAAGCCCCTACAATTCCCAGCACCATTAACCATGTTGCTGCGTTCTCCAGCTCTTAATCCAAAACTGTGTGGCACCTCCTTACACAGTAGACCTCAGGGTGGCCGGTGGGGGCCTTTCTTGGAAGACCCCATACTCCTTCCCAAACCACATGGCAGAGAGACCCTCCATGGCTGCTGAGCTTAGTTTAAATTCTGGCCGGAAGCTTCTGGTGTGACCCTATTTCCAACTCCTCCCACAATGGATTATGCCAGTTCTTTATTTAGTTCACATTCTCTCTGCTGGCATTATCAGCCCGGGCAGGTGTGGCCCAGTGATGCAGGTTGAACCGCCTTCCTGCCTGTCACAAAGGTGCTGTAACAGGGGAACTGCCTCCCTGCTTCACGCAGGTACTGTAAACTCCGCCCTCCCGTTCTACTACATCATGGTTACATCATGAGCCAAAATCATGCCCATCTCCCTGGCCTTGAATGAGTGGCACAGCTTTTTAACATAACTATTAACCTGGCCAAGTTGCCATACATATGCAGAGAACCTCTCAATGGCCGTCCTCTGCCTCCCCCACCCCCCAAGCCAAGGTTTGTGGGGCATATCTCCATTTAGGGGACCTCAAGCTCAACACCCCATTACACTTACTCTCTTTATATACCTCTCTATTTTCTCTTTCTCTTCTTTGAGATTCTCGACTGTCTACCATCAATTTGCCTGACATTCCTAATACCTTAAAGAAGAAAAGACATGGTGGAAGGGGGTTAATAAATGAGTTAACTTTATTAATTCTTTCAGATCTTTCACTTATATATCCTAATAATCACCTTTCTCACTATTTTAAGTCTCATGCATTTGTGTATAGTTTCTCTATTTTTCATGATACTCCCTCTTCAAAAGTTGTCTGACTATTGAAAACTCTTCCTCCTTTATCTTCATTACTTTTTACCTTTGATGTTTCGTTTGACATCTCAAACACTTCATCTGTGAAATCTTACCTGACTGTTCTCCCATCAGATCAATAAGTTTCTGTCTCCTCGAATGTGTTAAGTAAACAAAAATATGAATTCTATAAATTTTTGTCAGCAGAAATCATACGTTATGTTTTTGTTTATACAGCTGCCTCTATTCTAAATTGCACATTTTTTGAATACGCATTTACTGTTTTATTTATCTTTATGTCTTTAGCTTTTAGTTCAGTAACTGGCAACATAGTATCTAGAAATACTTGTTGAAAGGATGATGGCAATAGTGACTCATCATAAATGCAAAGCAACAGGATGTGAGAATAAATAGCATCAAATTATTGCAAAAAAGCAAATTCTATCACAACTACTGACACAATTAGTGAGTGTTTAAGTGTCGGAAGCCAGAAGAGAAAAACATTCTGAAGGAAAGAAATGAAATCATAAACCTGAAGAGGCCAGCTGAATGTTATTCTCTCAATTATTTGGACTTTTGTACTCCAAAGATAGCTATCTTTTTGTAGGCCACAAGGGAACAAGTGACACAGAATGGGTTTGCAATAATAAAAATTCTCTAGCTGACATTGACTTGAAAATTTTACTCTTTGGAGAATTTGATGTATAATATGAGAAATACCAGTAATGCTAAACAAACTCAAACACATAGTCAATGCTGCCAGTAATTTGACTTGATTTCTTGAGTATGCTGCACTTCTTTGTTATTGGAACAACTATTTCACATCTTCTAGTCCTCAAACCACAAATACTGATTCATTCAGTCTCAGTCTTAGATGATGATTCTATTTCTTCTTTCGAACAACAACATCAACAAAAAATGAGACAATGGAGATCTTAAGAAGTATAGCAGTGAAATGTCATAAAAAGAATAAAATCTTGTCATTTAGAATAACATGGATAGAACCAGAGTGTATTGTGCTGACTGAAATAATTCAAAGACAAATGTCTTATGATTTCATGTATATGTGGAATCTAAAGAACAAAATAAATGAACAAACAAAACAGAAACAGACTCATAAATACAGTAAATATTAAACACTTTTCAGATAGGAGGGGAGTTGTGAAGGCTGAGTAAAAAAGATAAAGGAATTAAGAAGAACAAATTGGTAGTTATAAAATAGTCATAGAAATATAAAGTATGACATAGGGAATATAGTCAATATTATAACAACTATGTATGGTGTCAGATGGGTACTAGGTTTATCAAGATGATCACTTTGTAAGTTATATAATCATCTAACCACTACATTGTATACCTACAAATAAATAACTAAAATCTTTTTAAAAAGAAAAGAAAAAGTAAATCCAAATTTCCAACTCATATTATAAGAGGTCTGTTTAGAAAGTATCTAGCCATGTAATATGAAAAATAGAGACATTTATTGAGGAATATACAAGATGCAAGAAACATTGTACATAGGACAGTGACACCTCAGTCCCCTTCAAAGTAGATGAGACCTCACACAGTTTTCTCAATTGCCATCAGCTGCCCCATCGTATTTTCCTAAATCTCATTGAGGGTCTGAAATCTCTTCCCTTTCAAAGGTGACTTTTGTTTTGGGAAAAGCCAAATGTCTCAAAGCACCAAATCTTGGTTGTAAGAGGGGCTGAGTCACCTGGGTGATTTGATGTTTTGCCAAAAAGGTCTGTGTAAGACAAAACGCATCAGCAGGCACATTGTTGTGATGAAACTGCCTATCACCATCCCCCACTTCATATAGATTTGCTTCTATGTTATGTTCTAAGAGTTTTGTGTTTTGCATTTTACATTTAGGTCTGTGTTATACAATCTGAGTTAACTTTTGTGAAGGATGTAAGGCCCGTGTCTAGATGCATTTTTTAAAATCTTAAAGTCAGGATGTTCCAGCACCATTTGTTTAAAAGACTACCTTTCCTCCATTGTCGAAGATAAGTTGACTGTTTATGGAGATCTATTTCTGGGCCCTCTATACTGTTCGATTTATCTATTTGTATAGTCTTTCACTAATATCACACTGTCTTGATTATTATAACTTTACAGTAAAAGTCTTTAAATCAAATAGTATTAGTCCTCCAACTTTGTTGTTTACCATTTTTTTAGATTTTATTTTTTTATTTATTTTTAGAGAGAGGGGAAGGGAGGGAGAAAGAGAAGGAGAGAAACAGCAATGTATGGTTGCCTCTCACATGGCCCTCACGGGGACCTGGCCCGCAACCCAGGCATGTGCCCTGACTGGGAATCGAACCGGGACCCCCTGGTTCCCAGCCCGCGCTCAATCCACTGAGCTACACTAGCCAGGGCTGTTGTTTATCATTGATATGGTGTTAGCTATTGTGGGTCTTTTGTTTCTCCATTTTAATGCTACTCAGGTTCAGGGCCAATTCAAAGTTCGTGGGACTTTGTTGGGAGGAGAGAAACCTGACTAAGTGTATGGTCAAGACAAAGTAGAGGGTAAGAAATAGGCAATTATGAACACATGATTAAAGGTTTCTATAGATTGGCCTTGCCTGGTGTGCCTCAGAAGACTGAGTGCTGGTCTGCAAACCAAAGGGTCACCCGTTCAATTCCAAGTCAGGGCACATGCCTGGGTTGCAGGCCAGGCCCCCAGTAGGGGGCACGGGAGAGGCAACCACACATTGATGTTTCTCTCCCTCTCTTTCTCCTTCCCTTCCCCTCTCTCTAAAAATAAAGAAATAATATCTTTAAAAAAAGTTTCTATAGATTGTTATGGTCCATAATTGAACTACAATTATCAATATGTAAATGATTATCTCAGTATTGAATGTCTGTGAAAAGTTATCATCACATACACATTTGGTAGCATGTACTGAAGTATATTTCCTTCAAAAGAAAATCTGTGGAAAGGAAATTTATAAATTTTGAATTCATTTTTCTTGAAAATAATTTTTTTATTTTGTTCAACTACAGTTGTCTCTATTTCCCCCCACCACTCTCCCCTGCCCCACCTACTCCCACCCTCAATCCTACATCCCCTTGTTGTCTTTGTTCATTGAAAATAATTTAATAAAATTTAAAAAAATGGGAAAAAAGAAAATAATTTAAGCTTATCAAAAACTTTGCAATATAAATTTCTGGAACTGGCTACTGATGAAGGTTTTAAGATAATTTTCAAAACATGATCTTTACTCTGTTATAAATAATACTTAAGTGTTATCCTGAGTTTGCTGAAATCGCTTTATTTTTTTATTCCATTTCTATCAGCATACCTCTATGAGAGTTATTTTTCTGCCAAGAAATGTTATTAAAATAGCATATAGACCCGGGGTGTCAAACTCATTTTCACCAGGGGCCACATCAGCCTCGCACTTGCCTTCAAAGGGCCATATATAATTTTAGGACTGTATAAATGTAACTACTCCTTAACTAGGGGCAAGAAGGTCGGCGCTGCCGCCAGGTAGAAACAAGGTGCTGGGCCAGTTAAAATAAGGTGGAGGGCCTTGTGTTTGCCACCTTTGACATAGACAAAGCTTAGATATATATTATCCTCTATGATAATGTTGTCAGTCCAAACTAAATTACTTAACAAACAAGAGCAAACTAGTATTTCACAGTCAAGTCTTTATAAATGGACATGGTGTTCCTTTAAAGTATGTATGTAAACATTATTATTGAAAAATGGTCTTGTAATTACATATTTTTTATTTAGGTATGATTGTAGAATGATAAAAAGTTGTAAGTATAATAGGAAGTCTTTGTACTCATTGATCATATGCCTTTCTTCAATGAACAATGTAGGCTTTTGTTATTCCCTATGCCATATATGTTCTAATTATATTTTATTAAAATGTATTTTGCCCTGGCTGGTGTGGCTCAGTGGATTGAGTACCAGCCTGTGAACCAAAGGGTCGCCAGTTTGATTCCCAATCAGGGCACATGCCTGGGTTGTGGGCCAGGTCCCCAGTAGGGGATGCATGAGAGGCAACCACACATCGATGTTTCTCTCCCTCTCTTCCCCTCTCTAAAAATAAATAAATAAAATCTTTAAAAAATAAAATAAACTGTAATTTTATTTCTGTTCAGTATAAAGTCTTGAGCTTATCCTTGTAAAATGTGCATTTTATATTTTGTACTTTATTTTGCAAAAATCAAAATTTCAATTATTTTTGTATTTTACAAAAAAAAATGTCTCCCATGTGTTGGACAAAATAAAAACAAAAGCAAAACCAAAACCAAAAAAAGAAAAATGAGGCCTTCTGCACCTATGGTTTAAGAAGCACTGACTTAAAGTATCTTTATATGACCTGGGACAAATTGCCCCTTCTGGCCAAATGCAGCTCAAAGCAGAAGAGTTAGCAAATGGAATGAGAATTAGACTGCGCCGTTGTCCACTGGGCACTATTTTGAAAGGAATAGGCTACACATTCATAGTGTGTCCTGCATATAATGTGTGCTCTGTGGAAAACATTGCTAATTGCAATTAATAATAGGTGAGAAATGTTTTCTGTTGTTGTTACTGTTGTCTTATTCATCTATTCCCTTTGAGTGCAGAACCTAACCTTGCTAAAAGTGTAGTTAAAATACTGGAAAAGCACCTTGAGACCTGTCATTATGAGGTTGTCTCTATGCCATTGTATGTTTGAAAGATAATAGTTGATGCCTGACTCCTTTATTGCATTGCACCAGGAGCAATGAAATTTGAAATGAACAGGTATCAAACTTAAAGGGAAAATTCTGGGAAAGACTTATTAGAAACGGAAGCTGAGTACTTAAAAATTTTATGTCTAAATCATGTTTAGTGTTAGTGTTTCTGAGGCACTGCAACATGTCTGCTTGAAACTCAACTCCTTAAAATTTAATAAAGGAGAATTATTTTATAACTTTCATAATCAGCAACATAGAGTGTAACATTTATAATCTCTCTATATTGCATATGTGACAATTAGGATATTCTCTCTCTCTCTCTCTCTCTGTGTTCTGTCAGACATACCTACATACACATTCAGTCAGGAAGCACAGAATAGAATAAACAATGGATGACAAGTTGACACCTCAGCTTTTATTTTCTCCTAGGCCCTCAGAGCTGTATTCCTCCAGAATACAATCAAATAAAAACTTACACATGTCAAACCAAGGTTTGTCTCAGGCCCTCAAAGTAAAAACAGTGTTTAATGTATAAGAACCTATTAAACTATAACTACTTTCTCAGTCAATGTTTCTAAAGACATTGCTCAAAAAGATGGGGTAGGGAGCAGGAAGGATGGGGGTTATTGGTAGTGAGTGACAAATACCTCTAGATAGCAATGAAAGAATTTTGAGGGTTGTGTCTACTTTTAAAATCCCTCTCACATAATTATGTCATTTCCACTCTGGGGGGTGAGAGTATAATTTCCTCACATAATAATTAGAATAATTATTAGAATAATGTTCTTGTTACTTTATAAATTTTATAATTTCTAAATATTTATCATTTGGTTAACATCAGTGATCCTTATGGCCTCAATCCATTTTTTTAATATAAGCTCTAAATTTGGTAGACAGTTACTAAAATATTAAATAAATGATAAGAAAATTAGGGAGTTAGCACACTTAAATAAACAGTATATATTATTTACCCTGGTTGGTGTGGCTCAGTGGATTGAACATTGGCCTGGGAATCAAAGGGTCCCCGGTTTGATTCCCAGTCAGGGCACATGTCTGGGTTTCAGGCCAGGCCTCCAGTAGGGGGCGTTTGATAGGCAACCACACATTGGTGTTTCTCTCCCTGTCTTTCTCCCTCCTTTCCCTCTCTTTCTAAAAATAAATAAAATCTTTAAAAAAATAAAGAGTATATATTATTCAATAACACATTGTATGTCCAGCATTAATGCATCACATATATGGGGATTACCAAAAAAGTGTGTATTTAGCATAAAGATCCTGTTTCAAAAAGAATAAACACTCCATCAGGGAAGCAAAACGAGCATATAGAGAAGCCAAGGAGTTAGAGAACCATTACGTGTTAAATTATGCTGGATGACTCAATGAAGGCTGTGAGAACTAAAATGTGACAAATATCTATTTCATGGGATGCTTTCTGTTAATTATTTTATGTTTCTCTCACTCAACAACCCTAAAAAGAATGTATTGTTTCTTTTTTATTGATTCACTGTAGGTGCCCGAAGAGTGTATGTTTGCAGAGGTGAGAGAGGGGCTATTTGCAATTAGTATTCAGCTGACAGTTTCAGTCAGTAAATTAACTGTGCCTCAATGGCCTGTGCCTATGATGCACCCAGTGATTTTTGTATTCTGGTATTCATAGCCTTGTTTAATTTTTACCCACATTCAAGCCACACTGGAATGTGTGACCAATTAAATATTCAGAGGTGAAAGTGGGCAACTTTTAGGCTAGGTTAGAAAGGGCATCTCAGACTCTGGATTGCTTGATCTGGAGAAAGACAGGAACTCATCCATAAGGGAAACTCAAGCAGTCCCCTGTAGAGGTCTACATAACAAGGTAACCAATCTACCAGCCGTGTGAGTGAGCCACCTTGGGGACAGATTCTCCAGCTTCAGCTGTGCTTTCAGTGGATGGCTGTCCTGGCTAACATGTGACTGTAATCTCATTACACTGTAAACCAGAACAGTTCTACTGAACCACTGCCAAATTCATAACCTACAATTGTGAGAGACAATGTGTTTGTGTTATAGTTTATGTCTCTACATTTGGGGATAATTTGTGATGAGGCAGGAGATAGTGAGGAAGGAGGAAATTCTGGAGGTGTCCCAGGGCTAAGATAAAGGACATCAACAAAGTAAAAAGACCCTGTTCTAATACCAGTTGCCCCTGTTTTCTGCTGAGTCATAAAAAGTACTGAGTCATGGTGAATCATGACAAACCTATGCAGAAGATGCTACATGACCCCGGCTTCATTATAATAACATTATAACAAATTATATTATCATAAATTAGCATGGTAAGCTCCCCCAGCCCCGGAGGCAATCAAGGACAATCATGGGAGACTGCATGTGCAGTATCTTTAAAGTAATATAAGTATTTGTGCATGTACAGTAAAAGCCTGCCAAAACTAGCCAAGAAATATCTGTCCTAAAAGAACAGAATCCCTCCAGCCCCTGAGATCAATCTCTGCTCAGAGTTGGCCTGCTCCCATGTTCCACGGAGTGTACTATTGTTTAAATGAATCTGCTCCTTCCCCTGCTATAAACTCTGTGTGTTTGGTTCAATTCATTGTTTGTGATCACTAAGAACCTGGTTACCTGTGCCCACCTGCGACAGTGACACAACAATATATAACAAATACAAATTGTTGTACCTAAAAGTATGATACAGCCGTAACAGAATCTTAAAATATTGAAATGGCTTTGGAATTGCCCTAGAGGTACAAGTCAATAAGACCTTGAGGAGGATACAAGTGAAAGCGTAGGGTCAAGGAGAAGCCCCATGACCCTTCAGGAGGCTGCGTGAAGGATTAAAATAATGTGAAGAAAATGTTCTTGAACCTAGAGGAAAGGAGATCCTGATTTTTAATGGCAAAATTTGAGGCTCATTGTAGCCTATGTTAACATGACAGGTAGAATATATGGCTAATCAACTGGAAGATCTAGCCAAGGAGATTTTAAGCATAATAATAAATGTGTTGGTTTTGCACCCTCTGTACTTAACACTGGGGCAATGTAATGGAAGCCAGAAGGAAAATCTACACAAGTGGGCAGAGTCTCCATAGGCAAGGGATGCAAACGAATGGATTTTCCCTGCTTATACATAGTAGAAAGGAACAGTTACATGTCCTTCCTTTTCAAAAGAAGGGAGAAGAAACAAACAAACAAAAAATCCTTTGCTCCTGGAAAACAAGATAGAAAGAGTTCTGGGTTCTTACTCTAACCTCTTTAAATAGAAATACATTTCACCAAAGGTGCTGGGGCTGATGTCTTTTAAAACACAGAGTAGTCTCTCATTTTCCCTTCAACTGTAAACACATACCTCTAGAGTTAGGAAGTTTATATGGAGTTCTCTCACTATCTATACAGTCATAAACTCACTACCTAAGGCTTGCTTTGAGTCCAAAATCCCAAGCTTTTAAGATAATTTATTTCAGAATAAGTCAGAATAATTTATTTCTGCTAACTCAGCAGAAACACAAAAATGCTTCTCTACATTTCATAATTTGACACATCATATTTTTTCCACTGTTGGATTCTGGTAAATGTGTTCATAACATACCACTCCATTGGTTGTTTTGTTTTCATCCAACCAACAGGGGCTGGCAGAAATCTGTTCAGTTTGTCTTAAACAACACTTATCCAGCTGTTGCCAGCTGGACTCCAAGAATAGCATGAAGAAAATCTGCAGTATTGGTTTCAAGCACTCCCTTTAAGTATCTTTATTTTAGTCAATAAAATAAGTGTCTCTTAGATTCTTTAATCATAAAGGTCTGTCTTTCCTAGAAAAGTGGCTTCCTCCTCACATTTATGCATTAATTTTGGTCAACTAGCAAGAAGCATAACGAAGTAGAACAAGATATATTAATAATTTTCACTAAAGAGAAGGAAAACTATATTTTTCTTCAGTTCTTCTAGGTTCCTATGTGGGACCCCTGTAACAAAAGCTAAATTAACAAAATAAAACTAGTAAATTTATTCCACATAAGTTTTACATGACATACGAGCCTTCATAAAGAAATGGCTAAACACACAGACTCAAAGAAGTGGTTAAACCTGAGAAGGAAGCAGAAGTCTGGGACTTAAAGGGGAAAGTAGGCAATTCACAGGTGAAATAGAAAGAGCAAACATTTGATAAACAAACTCTTAGTGGGCCACCCAGAAATCATGGGACACAGAGAGAAGTCTAACACACAACTTGCAGGCTCCTCCCTGTCTGCCACACTTAGTTCTTGTGATGATGCTAAGGTGATGGATCCCACCTTTTAAGCAGATTTTTCTATCTGAATTCCTTAGAGCAGATCAGAGAAGGCTGAGTCCAAGGTTCTTTTTGAGGATTTGGGTTTTCTTTTTGTAACGATCATCATCCCAAAAAGCATATTTTGAGATGGCAGACGCTGCTCACCTTCCACCCTGAAACACAACCTCTCCCACACAGGACAGCTACAGTTGTCACGCACGTCTCACAGAACATATGAACTGCCTACAGCTCACTGTCTGAAGGCTGTCTCTCCAAACCAAGGACTAAACTGAATCAATATATTTACATTGAAGGAGGGGAGTGGGGGAAAGAGAGACCTAATATTGACCATCCAGTGGGAGTCGTGAGAACAGATGGGAGGCTCTGTCCAATTGTGCTGCTTGATTGATTTATTTCCTGTTTGGGATGCTGTCCTGCAGCCATTCGGGGCCGGGCATGTTCACACGGGACTCGGGCAGATGACAGAAAATTCGAGGAGGCGTTGGGATGCCTGACATGCCTTTAATCTGGGGTGGGGGAGTCCACAGGGTAGAGCCGAACTGTGAGAAGTCCGGACTCCCTTATGTACTAAGTACACACAAAGCCAGCAGGGTGCCAATACTGACCTTCGTTATAGAACAGAGCTTCATTCTAGGCATGCCAGCCCCTACTCAAGGTTATATGAACCCTGCCAAATTTATGTTTGCCTAGACACCGGACAAGGGAGCCTGACTGACTCCATTCTTCCTACAGATGTGCAACAGTTGTATATTTTTTGTTTGCATATGTGTCTCATAGGATTGTGCTTCTTATGTCCCAGGGTGAAAAGCAGATATAAATTTTTTCTATTTCCATTTCTTTGCTTTACAACCCAGCAATACTTAGCAGAAATGTTCAAGTGTTCAAGAAAATATCCCTGAGAGGTCCACTATCCCTCTGAGACATGTAGGAAGATGGTATGAGGTTTTTCTAGGACTTTAGCTCAACCAATTCATGACCGTGCCTCATTCTGAAAAGCGTTCCAGTCAACTTTCCCTCACTAACTCAAGTTGTATGTATAACAAAATTAGCATCAATTTCTCCTTTGCAAGCCAATGTGAAGTATGTTTGGATAAGATTCAAGATTTGCTATTTTCAGCCCAGCTGGTGTAGCTCAGTGGATTGAGCACGGGCTGGGAACCAGAGGGTCCCGGTTCGATTCCCAGTTGGGGCACATGCCTGGGTTGCAGGCCAGGTCCCCAGTGAGGTCCCCAGTGAGGGCCATGTGAGAGGCAACCATACATTGCTCTTTCTCCCTCCCTTCTCCTCTCTCTGAAAATAAATAAATAAAACTCTTAAAAAAAAAGATGCGCTATTTCAAAATATGGCACCTTGGCATATTTATGGTAAAAGAATTGGAAACATGGCATGTGCTGGGAGAACTCTCTGGCATGTCCCTGTAACAGGTAAAAAGAGTATCCTAAATTTTCATACAATTTAAACAAAAATATAAAACTATCAGCCCCCTTTTCAGACAAGCCATTCTGTATTATTATTACAGGAAATAGAGACACATCAGGCCCAAAGGAATGATCAGGTCCAAATTCTGATTTTTTTGTCAGACTGTATCTATAGCATCCAATAAATGTCTAGAAAACAGATCAGCCTTGTATGGGTAAAATTGCTTTTAATGACCAAACTGTGTTCCTAGGGTGTGTGTACCTTGAAAATGTAAGGTTAGCCCTCAGTGGTGCAGCTCAGTTGGTTAAGCATCAGCCCACAAAGAGAAAGGTTACAAGTTTGAATCCAGTTCAGGCCACATGCTGGGTTGAGGGTTTGGTCCCCGTTTTGGACATGTATCGGAAGCAACTGATCGATGTTTCTCTCTGACATCTATGTTTTTTCCATCTCTTTTTCCCTTCCTTCCTCTCTCTAAAATAAAATCTTTAAAAAACAAGAAAAGTGAGGCTGTACAGTAAGACTATCCACTAATCACGGAATGACTTCTGCCATAAAAGGCCCACGTGTCAGAGTGCAAATTGTATGAATGCCAAAAAAAAAAAAAAGCCCAACAGTAGTGAGAAATCGTTGAGATGGAGTTGGAAATCCAATCTGACTTCATCTCGGGGAGAAGGGGGTAGGGGACATTCGTTCAGCCTTTGAAATGTGGCCCTCCTGGAACTTGTAGCATTTGGCAAGAATCACCAGCAAGGAATAAGACAGTTTGATCAGCAGTAGTGTTACTGTTGGGGGTGGGGGCTGGCCAGATGCTGGGCAGAGGGGAGGGAGCCCTGAGGTGGGTCTGGAAGTGCCAGAGGTGGCTGGATTGAAACCACAGCTGGCACAATGATAGATTTTCCTTCTACTGGGTAAGGGTTAAAACACCAGCACCCTCTGTGGTGTGTTGCCCTGGCGCATGTGCTGTCCCCAGCCCTCCCCTACCTCCACAGACACTGTACAGGCAGACAAGAGCAAGATATGAAGGGGAAAGCCCTCCTCAGAAGTTAGGGAAGGTGCTGACATGCCAGTCTAGCCAGTATTGGCTGGAAAAGCAGGGTGTTTCCGGAGCACATAGGATTTTGAGCCCGGATTTTTAAATGGGTGGCAAACACATATTTGATCCTTTTTCCTTGCCCGTGCTTGCCGGGTCAGGAGCCCAGATTTAACTGCAGGATGCTACAGCTCTGCGCTGCACTAATGGGCCCTGGATGGCTGCGCTTCTCTGCGCACGGGCAAGCATACCAGAGTGCTCACCGGCGTCCAGGGTTCGAGCAGCTTGAGGCAAACGGAACTCCCTCAGGGCAGGCTACAATGATCTGGCAGCAGCCACGTCCCAGGAGAGGGAAGAAACTGCGGTGAGAAGCTGGTCCCACAAGTGAGCACTCCTTGGAGAGAGAGAGCCTGAAGCTGGAGAGCCAGAAACACATCCCAGGACAGCCAAGAATGGAGTGGGGGGTCTGGAGGCTGACTCTGGTTCTGGGGGTGGCTGGCTTCTTTCTGTGTTTTGTGGAAGAGATTGGCCTGGAGCTGGGGTGCCCCCAACACCCCCAATTGAGCAACTTTTAGTAAAGACTTTTTTCTTCCCCCATCAATCTTCATTTTATGCCTGTGTATAGTGTGGCTGGTGGTGGAATCCCACTTTGGTCAGTAACATTACCGGAGAACAGCCCCCTCTCCGAAGGCATCTGCAGGTGACTGGGACAGTTCATCCAATATCCACAATTTACTGTCACAGCTTACAGCTCCACAGGAGGTGCCTGCCTGTCAATACTCTCAGAGTCCTAGTGCCACCCACTGAGAGGATGGTCACACCTGCTCTCAGCTTGAAAAGCTGAAACCTGCAGCAGGCAGCATTGCATGAGCTAGACCCAGACAGTGAAAGGAAACGTCCCGTGATTCTAGGACACTAACATAAATTAATAAATACAAATAATAAACAAAAAACAAAAACATCTCCCCCCCAATCCCCGCCCAGAAAAGATGAAAACATCTCTGCTCGGTTATCTGGGACTTTCTTCTAAGGCTTTTTCTTTCTTATTTTAAGCCTCCTTTTCATCAGTCAATGAATCTGAGTTGACCACGTTCAAAATGAGTGCTTCTCTCCCCTACAAGAGCTCATTAGCAAGCTTCAATGTGCTTTTCAAAAATGCAGTTATTTAGCACTTACCCTAAGACTCCAACTGTACCTTTATCTACAGTCTGCTTCTCTATTTCCAGCTGTTTCCCTTTACATAGTGTCTCTTGTTAGGCAGAAATCATAGCAAATATTCATCAAGGAGACTTGTTTTGTCTCCCATACTAAAATAATCTAAGATTTGAGGCCTTTTTTTTTTTTGATGATAAGGAGACAGCTGGGTTTCTTTCTTTCTTTTTCTTGACTGCCAAAACCTGAGGCCGAGGCATCCATCTGAACCATGGGAAGCAAAAAAGCAGTTTGTCCCACGAACACTTGTCTCTGCATCTTTCCCTCATCAGAGATGATCTACATGGTACACTTATGATAAGAATACAGTATCTTACATTGATTTTCACTACATACCAAGAGGCAAGAGTATAGAAAATGATTCTAAACTGTTAAGGGTTAAAATCACAACTGCCAAGATAGCTGTAGTCTCCAGCTCCAGGCAACAGAATGCAAATGTGATGTGAAAGGCAGTTGCCCTACAGCCCTTTAAACTGCCTGTTTTTTTTTCTTTGACATCTAGCTCGTGCTGGAAGGCTTCTGGATTCTTTTATTAAATAGCCCTCCTAAGGGCTCCTGTGGTTTCAGCCCACATGCCTCTAATGCATCTCCACTCCCTGTGTCATTTCCCTTATGGGGGTGCGTTTGTGCTAGTGTCCAACAGAGCTATCAACTTTCGAATTCCCCTACTTTCCCCATTTTCCACGGCATAAATGGACAAGGGCAGGGCTACCTTTAACCCTTAAAGAGTCTGAGGCCAGGGTTAAAAAAGGGATGAGGGATCAGAGGGCAGAGAATGTGTTCTGAGACAGTGAACGAGACACCCTTCCTGTGAAAGTACCAAACTCCATGTGTGCTCTACTTCAGAAGGCCAAAACTCAACATACCATAGTGTGAAGTAAGAATTTAGGGTGATGGCGCATCAATACTGGATCTTCCTGGACAATGGACTTTTAGCTTCTAAAAGAGTTCTGGTATTCAAGTTGCAATTATGTCCTGGTGTTTTGGTTGCATGAGGGGAAGAGGGGAAGTACGAGACTTTGGTTTCAGGTGCAACTGGAGGCCAAAGTTCTGGCTTCCAGATCTGCATCTCCTCTGCAGATGCCCAGATGCATGACTTGCAGTCCTGGTCTGTTGTTTCTGAAAAGCAAATCAGTATTTTATTAAACAGTATAGAAATTTTTTTAAAAAGATCTTATTTATTTTTAGAGAGGGGGAGGCAGGGAAAAAGAGAGGGAGAGAAACATCAATATGTGTTTTCCTCTCACGAACCCCCTACTGGGGACCTGGCTCACAACCCAGGCATGTGCCCTTACTGGGAATTGAACTGTCGACCCTTTGATTCACAGGCTGACACTCAATCTACTGAGCCACATCAGCCAGGGCAAAACATTTTGAGTTGGTTCTGCGGTCACATTCCCTATAGTTTCCTACTGCAGTAATGGAATGAGACTTGATGGTCTTGGGGCCATACCAAATGGACTAGGAGTTGCCTCTTTATGAGCAAAATTCACATTTACAAAAAAAAATTATTTGAAAGAGTATCTCCCTGTCTGTACCAGAAAAAGAAGGATGCCTAAATTTATAGAAAGTCTTATCAATGGTAAATGCAAGGACTTAAATCTGCATACCAGCCATATTATTTTCCTGGTAACTTTCCATAAATGGCATACCCCATTTTTTTGTCCTTAACTGGAAATTGCGTTGAAGATGGGTCATTTGGAGGAGTTAGTCCTTCAGTTTTCCTGTGCATCTCCCATGTATACAGGAGGTATGCATGTTAATTGTCTTCTGTTTGTTTTCATCTTGTTAATGTGTATTTTTTACTTTTTTTCTTTTTATTAAATTTATTACGGTGACAGTGGTTAACAAAATTGCCATGTTTCAAGTGCACAGTTCCATAGCACAACCTCTGTACATTGTATTGTGTGTTTGCCACCCCAAGTCAAGTCTCCTTCCATCACCATTTATCCCCCCTTCACTCTCTACCACCTCCACTCACCCCTTCCCCCACAATCACCACACTGTTGTGTCACCGAGTTTTTTCTTTTTGGCTCAATCCCTCCACCCTCCACACCCAGTCCCTCAACCCACACAAAGCTGTCAGCCTGCTTGCTCTCCATCTATGAGTCTGTCTCTATTTTGCTTGTTGATTCAGTTTGTTTATTAGATTCCTCATATGAGAGAGGGAGGTCTCAGCCAAGCACCCAGTAGGTTGGAGGAAAATTTATTTTTTCTCTGCTACAGATGATTGAGGAAAAAAGGGTCTGCTATAGTAGCTGGCTTCTAAAATGGACTCCAATGCACCTCACTTCCTGCTGGCCATGTTTTTCTGTAGTCTTGACTCACATTGTGATTGGTTGGTGTGACTGAAAGTATATAACCGAAGTGATGATTTATGATAGCCAAAACTGAATCATATATAAAGAATGCTGAGGCATGTGCCTTGTTCTCTTATCTCATACTCTGGAGGAAGGTAGTGTGGTTAAGTGTGAGGTAGCTCAAGATAGAAGGCTTGCCAGGGAGCTTCCCTGGCTGGAAGGGATGTGTACTGTTTTGGGAATGGATTGTACCTCTCTCTTTATCTCCTTTTGGGAGTGACTTCTTGTCCTGTGACTGCTTTTTGACTTTTTTTTCTGCACATCCACACTGAGGTAACGTATCTCTGGTCCACCAGTAGGTCTATGCAACCTGGACCCATGCTGCTTTTGTCTGGGACCTCTTATAATGAGTCTCAGACAGGAAGAGGTATGGCATCTCTCACACCGACCTGGTGTCTGTGCCTCCCCTGTAATGTGAGCAATAAATGGCTTGTCCACATCTGCTAGTCCACCAGGTGTTTTTGTTTGTTTGATTTTTGTTTTTAATATCGTGAACACTTAAGCAGCTCCCTGGTTTGGGGCTCCTGTGCTACAGAAAGGAAAGACTTTCACTGTACTTTCCCATGTTCAATAGCTGGGCCTTTGAAATAAACTGACTACAGGTAGGTTAGCAGTAGAAAAGTTATACACATTGATTTTTAATATTATGACCACAGAAGAATCACAGAAAAAAGAATACACAAAAAATCCATGAGATTTAAGAGTTTATATACTGTCTTAATAGGGGGAAGAGGGGGGAATGTAGGCCCCTTATGTTAGAGTAAATAATTTTAAGAAAGATTAATGGGCCTGTTAAAATAACCAGATTGTACCCAAGATGGAGGCACTCATGTTAACACCGTGTCAGCAAAAATAAACTTAACTAAGTTGCTGTGCTTGGCTCTCTCAGAAAAAAAAAGTACTACGTCAACCCACCAGAGGTTGCCTGCTCAGCGCAAGTTACCTAATCCAGCTCTAAGACCTCCCTTAGCGACATATAAAGAAAGTAACCCTGCTCTAACTTATCAGCAAATGCCCATTATAAACAACTTCCTTGTTCTTGTTCACTGTAGTCTATAAAAATCTCTTGCCTTGCATAGTTCTTCAAAGCTCTTTCCATGTGCTACCTTGGATGCTTCCTGATTAATAAATTGCAGAATAAAGTCAATAAAATCATTAAAATATACCCAGTTGAATTCTGTTCTTTGTCTTTATTAAGCAGCCCTTACAAGAATAAATGGGACATATGATAGTTTGGGACCAAGTTTGAGTGTTGTGCTGACTTTTAGTCTCCTCTGTTATGATAAGAGTTAATCTTCCTTGGTTGATGAATCTCCCAGAAAGGAGATTTATCGTGATTTATTTCCTTTTGTAGGATTTGTCTGTAGGTAGATAAGAAAAGTTGAAAGAAATCTTCTCCCTGCATTTGCTGTTTTTCAAACGTTTTAAACTCAAAATAATGAATATAACAAAGCAGCATATTTTGGGGTGACATATCCTGAACTCCTTCATCATATACCTAAGGAAATTCAGGTGACATTGTGACGATGCCTATATGGAGAGGAGCTAAGGTCTTCTAGTAAAACTAGTACCAATGTGTGGGATTATGCACACACACACATATTTGCTTTATTTGCAAAATATAATTAGCCACAGAAAGATGAGAAACCACATGTGCATATATATAAAATTTAAAGTTGGTACCTATATAACTGCTTCAAATAGTAGTCATTACTTAAATAACTTTAGGGTAAGGAAAGGTAATGGAGGGCACTGAAAACAAGTAAAGAAAATTAAAAGGATTAACCTGATCATTCTCCCAGAAATATTAATGATTAGAAACAAATAGAATAGATTTTCTGTCTCAGAGTTGCTTCTGCATCCATAGGTACCTTTTCAAAACAAGTAACATCTCTTCTGGTTTCTCCACACTGATAATCCAGTGTAAGCTTCATGTGGTCATTTTTATGCAAAAACGATGAACACACTGAAGTCTGCGAATACTATTAGAGTTCGTTGCAAATGGCTAGGCCACTAGTTAGGGTTGCCTCATCTGGCTCTTACTCCACATAGTCGTTAGCAATTCTAGGCTAGAAGTTCATAAAAAAAAAGACTTTTTCTCCACATCTCACATTGATATAAAGTTTACCTAACCTTAACTATGTGCACAATTTTTTTCCAATTTTACTTTTCCTAGGTTCTTTACCTGAGATATATATTGATTTTCAGTGGCCTAATCGAATTAGTATTTGTGTCCCATTTTTTCTGAGCTTTTGATGGAGCTCCAAATATTTGTAAATCTGTGATGAGTGTTTCTTTTTTAGGAACTGACGAGGCAGCTCTCACATTATTCAGTCCTCTGGCCTTATGTTTCTTCAGGCCCTCCTACCGTGGAGTTTGCCTGTTCAGTTCTCATTACCATTTTCTCAGCACGGCAGACAGTATGGGGGTGGAAAAATAATTTTCTTCCCACTTTTATAAGTTCTTTTGGCTGGACTAATAATGAAATGAACATGAGACAGAGAAACAGGGAAAAATGACCAAGTTTAATTGTGTACAAATGCGCAGGGGTCCATCGCAACTCGGGCCTGAAGACATGGGGTGGATGAGGCGTCTATGTCATCCTGCACTGAGAGATGGGGATAGGTCTGGTTTGCGACTTCAGAGGGCAGGAAGGCAATCCACATGGAGATGAAAAAAGCAAATGCTTGGTAAATAAATGTTTGCTAGACCATGTTTAACAGGGAGGACTTTCATCAAAGTGGCTTTGCTAGGTTCCTCCTTGTCACACCTAGTCCATATTAAGCTATAGTTATCAACAATGCTGGCTCTCCTGCCGGAGCAGGTCCTCTACCTAAATTATTTTCGGCAGTTTGAGGGAAAGTCAAAAGTTCTTTCTGAAACTTTTGCTTCTTAAAAAAGAAAACAGCTTAAAATAATTAATATTCCAAAAGGCATATTTTGAGGCAGTGAATTCTGCTTTTCCTCAGTAGGGTGACTGAGTAAAAGGGAAACTTAAGTAATTTGGTTCTGTGTTAGTAACTCCCTTAAAACTTAGGTAGGCACGGAGATTATGTTCCTTGCTTTTCTTATTGTAAAAGACCGAGACTCTCAGGGAAAGAAATCATCATGAAAACAAAATCACCTGCCAAACTGTACACAGTGACAGCTCCCAGAGGCAACAAAATATAAATCAAAGAATTCTATAGCACCGCAACTTTCTCCCTGACATAAATGCTTGCCATTTAATGAGCCCTTAATCATTTCCAAATCAGGCACAAAATATATCCATTGCACATTTTTTATTGAAAAGTTCTCATCTGCGAACATAATTACTGCATGCTGTAGTGTGAAATATGGCTGTGATTAAATAGATATATTGGTGAACATTGATATGAGCAAACGGACTCTTTAGAATCATTATTCTAAGCCTTGTTAACTTATTTGCTTTATAAGATTTGCTGCAGGACAGGTTTTCATATTAAGTGTAATGAGAATTTTTTTTTTTATTTTAAGGAGTAAAATGTGCTTTCTCATGCTCTCTGAAAAGCCTAAAGACAGTTATTTCCAAAAGAAATCATTAACTAATACGGAATTTAGGTTTTGAATGCTAATTAAAAATCTGAATTAGTAAAATGAATTAATATTCATTGCACTATGATCAACACAACAGCGTTTTAATGTTTGCCCTAAAGTGATTTTATTGACAGAGGCTTGGCATTGCGAAATGCCAAACTTCAGATTTACTGAAAAGCTTGCAGCGTTTGATGAATTTTGAAATGTGGCCAAACACATGATTTTGCAAAGCATCTGTTACTGGCCATCTCTTGGAATGCTAAATATTTCTGTATGTGTTTCGCTAGGTTTTGTGAAAAGTTCACTTTATTATACCCAACATTTTTTTTCAACATGACAACACTCACAAGCCAGACTCCCAGCAAGACATTGTGGCAAATGGAGGCATATCACATTGTGTTCTTTTACGTTATCTTTTACATCACTGAGAACTGAGTTTCACTTTAACCAATCTATATTTAAATTTTTAGTATATAATTTCTATTTGTAATTTTTAAATACTTAATTTAACCTTTCTGTAAGTAAAAACAGGCAAAAAGAAATTTTTTTCTTTATCATAATGAGTAACACAAATACTATTTAGAATTACAAATATTTAGTGTTTTTATTTCCTCAATTTTTTAAGGTATAGTACATAAAATGTACATTTTTTTAAACTTTTAAATCAACTGCTATTCATATATGGGGCAATTATTACACAGAATTCATTCTCTTTGGGTGGCTGTAATAAAAAAATTTTAACAGACATTTTTCTTTTAAAGATATCAAAATTAGGAAAAATTTGAAGCATCTTTAGGTCCAGAATGAAGAAATATGCAAAATTGATTAAGAACTCAGGTTATTATATAATCCAACATAGTCAACAGCCCAGGCTTGATTTTAGGAGAAAATATCCAAACTATTATAATCCATGTGTCTTTCAGTCATCAATTTTATAGAGTTTTATTCATTCAATGCCCGGATATGACATTCCCAAATTTCATTTTTGCTCACTATTTTTCAATCTTTTTGGTAGGCCATTCCTATCATATTTTTCCCATTACGATGTATCCCCCTTATACCCTCTTCCACCTCTACCCATCCCCCTCCCCACATCACCATACCATTGTCTATGTCCACGAGTCCTTTTACTTTCATTATTTTTCTTTAAAACAAACCTGGAGGTACTAATAATAATGACTTTCATAATTATTCTCATCAAAATAAAGCCTGATTTTTGAGGGCCATTGTTTTTAAACATCAACATCAAGTCTTGCCTCGTTTGTAATTTCCTATGTAAATAAACACAATCTTCCTGAGGCTCCATGATCCTATAAATAGACACTGAGTTTTCAAGCAGACCCACATATAAACTTAGAACAAATACAAGACATCCCCAAACATATTTCAGGTCTTAGTTATTCTTATGGATGACCATTTTTTAAAACAGTCTGCTTCTTACTAATATCCTAAATGCTATATATTAATTAGAAACTTTGCATTCCACAGTTGCTAAACATTCTGAAGAAGAGAAAAAGAACATCAATTACAAATAAAAAAAGGGAAGCTTGCCCTGGCTGGTGTGGCTTAGTGGATTGGGTGCCGGCCTGCAAACGGGAAGGTCGCTGGTTCGATTCCCAGTCAAGGCACATGCCTGGATTGCAGGCCAGGTCCCCAGTTGTGGATGCATGAGAATCTGCTGTTTTTCTACCTCTCTTTCTCGCTCCCTTCCTCTCTCTAAAAATAAATAAATAAAATCTTTTTTAAAAAAGGGAAACTTTATCATGTTAATTGGCATGCATACCCTCAACAGATGACTAAATGTATTTGAAATTGATTTTTAAACAACCTAGATGTGCTTAATTATAGGATATATGTCAATGTTAATGATACAATAAAGATAAATGAACAGAACCCCCGGCTGGTGTAGCTCAGTGGATTGAGCGCGGGCTGGGAACCAGAGGGTTCCGGTTCGATTCCCAGTCAGGGCACATGCCTGGGTTGTGGGCCAGGTCCCCAGTGAGGGCCATGTGAGAGGCAAACATACATTGCTCTTTCTCTCCCTCTCTTTCTCCCTCCCTTCTCCTCTCTCTAAAAATAAATAAATAAAATCTTAAAAAAAAGATAAATGAACAGATATAAATACATATATATATAAAATTATATATATAATTATATATATATTTTATATAAAATTGTGTATATATATATATATATAATTTTTTTAAACCTCCAAACAATGCTGGTTCTTTCTTTTATGGTCATCTTGGTGTCAACTGGTTCTCTATCATCTTCTATTTTGGTGAACTTACCAGTGGTTTGGCCCATTCATGAGGGGTTTACATATGGGTAATATTCTGAAAAGATCTCAGGTCTGGAGAGTTTCCAGGGTTTCACATATGGTTGTACTGCACAGTTTTCAGAAGTGACATTCACATTATAATCTATTTATTAGAAAAAGCACACACAAAACCTCTAGGCTTGTGAAGGAACCTCCCAACCATACACGGCAGTAACATTGGACCTTAAGGTCACTGTTAGTAGAAGACCTACAATAACAGGCAGAGTAAAGCAAAATTAAAGTAAAAAAAGAGAGCTAACAGAGCTTTACCTCTCATAGTGTGTGATTGCATTTGCATGCAAGTTTAGAAGTGAGTTGAGAATTTTTGGACCAGGTTCCCCTTTATTATCTGCAGGCGTTAGCGTGGCATACAAGCATTGGTTATGTTCCTTCACAGCTCAAAAACATAAGAAATAAAGGGAGTTGGACTTGCTCCCAGTTGTAATCCCCGCTTTTCTGCTCTTCAGCTTTTCAAGCGTAGTCTATCTGCTCTCCAGTCCTCTAAATCCTCCTTTGCTCTCCGTCTTCCAGTCCACTTGACCCCCCTCTAATGTGTTAGAGTTCCTAAGTGGCATATGATGGCTCTGTTCCCTTTAAAACTGGACTGTGCTATAAGCAGACTGCCTTGACTCCTATGGTTTTAGTTTGTTTTTTTGGATTTCAAGCATATTACAAATAAATAAATAAACTGTATATGTTTCAATAAAAAATCCTGCTCCAATTTTAATTTATATGGATACCTTTAATTGTCGCAGATTTCGACCCGCAAAATCTGTGGGGGGACCACCCCGATCGCGTGAATCAATCTTACCCAGAGACACGCTTGGAGATGAGAATCCGGCAGCCATGGGTCTTTCCCATCACCTCCATCTTGGGAAAAAGACCTCGTGGGTCGCTTAGCCGGGGTTTTTATTAGAGATTTTAGGACATATTTACATTGGATTGATTATTCATGGGATTAAGCAGAACAGGCATAGTTTTACTCATTAGCAGGGCATTAGGATGTATATTTAGGTCCGGTGGCAGATAGGACCAAGGTAATGTAATATGCAGGGCACAGCAAGCCAGAATTTTTTAAGACACATCTTTGCCAAATTCCTATTAGAGAACTCCCATTCCAAAGACATGATCCACACTTGCCCACACGGGAATCACATGGAGCTGCGCTCAAAACACGTAAATTCTGGAACATGCGTGTTAACACGCGTGTGGAAATCACTGCCACATTCAATTTAAAAAACCACCAATGAACAACATAGAAGCAAAGGAGAAAAACAAACAAACAAAAAGGTATATTTTAATTAGATTTTTTTGTCCCTGAAATATAAGCCAAAAGCAGTTATTTGTATAGACAGGCAACAAAGTCGATGATGAAACACATCATTTTTGTTCTCATCTGTTATAAATTTATTAATGAACCTTTGTCTATTCAAGTCCTTTGCTCATTTTTGAATTAGATTGTTCAGTTTTTTTTGGTATTGATATATAAGTTCTTTTTGATATTGATAATATAAGTTCTTGCAAAATTTTGGATAATAACTCCTTATCAGATGTGTTAGAGAATATGTTCACCTCTCAGTGAGCTGTCTTTTCATTTTGTTGATGGTTTCCTTTTCTGTGCAAAAACTTTTTAGTTTGATGTAGTCTCATCTGTTTATTTTTTCTTTTGTTTCTCTTGCATGTGGAGATACATATCGAAAAGATGTTGATATTAAAAAAATACCAAGATTTTACTGCTTACGTTTTTTTCTAGGATTTTTACTATAAAACCAAACTTTTTTGTAAAGATCAACAAAATTGATGAGTACTAGATACATTTATCAGAAATAAAGTGAACACACATCAAAAATGTTAACAATTAAAAAATGTTACTCTAGATCTTACACATATTCAAAAATAATAAAAGAATATCACAACTTTATGTCAGTAAGTGTATACAATTAGACGGTGAGGCCATTAGCATGGACCTTAGTCCAATCTGATAAGTTTTCTTATAAGAAAAGGAAATAAGGACACAGAGTGACACTAAAAATATGCATGCATAGGCCAACAGCCATGTGAAGAGGCCATGAGAGGGCAGGCATTCACCAGCAAGGAGAGAGACCTCAGAAGCATCCAGCTCTGAAGACTTCCAGCCTCAAGAACTGTGATAAAATAAATTTCTCTTGCTTAGGCCACCTATTCTGTTATATTTTGTTATAGCAGCATTAGAAAACTAATACATATAGAATGATGAAATCTAAAAAAATACAACTTACCACAAATAATGCAAAATTAAATAAAAACCTGATTACTCTTTATTGAAGAAATTATGTTAATTATCCAAAAGGTTTTAACAAAAGAAACTCCAAGCATGCCCTGGCTGGTGTGGCTCAGTGGATTGAGTGCCAGCCTGTGAACCAAAGAGTCTCTGGTTTGATTCCCAGTCAGTGCACATGCTGGATTGCAGGCCAGGTCCCTAGTAGGGGACATGTGAAAGGCAACCACACATTGATGTTTCTCTCCCTCTCTTTTTTGCTTCCTTCCCCTCTCTCTCTAAATATTAATAAATATATTCTTTTAAATATATATTTTTAAGATTTATTTATTTATTTTTAGAGAGAGGGGACGGGAGGGAGAAAGAGAGGGAGAGAAACAGCAATGTATGTTTACCTCTCACATGGCTCTCACTGGGGACGCGGCCTGCAACCCAGGCATGTGCCCCGACTGGGAATCGAACCGGGACCCCTTGGTTCCCAGCCCGTGCTCAATCCACTGAGCTACACCAGCCAGGCCGTAAATATTAATAAATATTTTTTTAAAAAGAAACTCCACTTAATTTCAATGTCTCTGGTTATATTTTGTTCGCTCTTTTCTTTTGTTGATTATGTTCCAGTTAAAGGTGAGATCATATGGTGTTTGTCCCTCAGCACCTGGCTTATTTCACGTAGCATAATGTTCTCCAGTTCCATCCATGCTGTTGCAAAGGGTATAAGCTCCTTCTTTCTCTCTGACGCATAGAATTCCATTGTATAAATGTACCAAAGTTTTTTGATTCACTCATTTGCTGATGGGCACTTAGATTGCTTCCAGCACTTAGCTATTGTAAATTGTGCCGCTATGAACATTGGGGTGCATAGTTTCATTTGGATTGGTGTTTCAGGGTTCTTAGGGTATAATCCCAGCAGTGGAATTGCTGGGTCAATAGGCAGTTCTACTTTTAGTTTTCTGAGGAAATTCCATACTGTTTTCCACAGTGGCTTCACCAGTCTGCATTCCCACCAACAGTGCACTAGGGTTCCCTTTTCTCCACATCCTCTCCAACACTTGTTTGTTGATTTGTTTATGATGGTCATTCTGACCAGTGTGAAGTGGTATCTCATTGTGGGGAGAAGGGTTTTCAGGAACTACCATAAAGGACACATGGACAAAACCAAGGGAGAGGGTAGAAGGAAGGGAGGGAAGTGGTCTTGGCTGGAGTCAGGGGAAGGGTGGGGAGAAAATGCAGACAACTGTAATTGAACAACAACAAAGCAATTAAAAAATAAGGATACACACACACACACAGACAAACAGAATGAGATACCTCTTCACACCAGTCAGAATGGC
>PVJI01019202.1:0-31580 GCA_004026765.1 Micronycteris hirsuta
CTGTCCCCAGTCCTGGCCCACTCTTTGCCCTTAGAGTGCCTGGTCCCCGCAGACACGATTATCTCAGCTGTGATGCTAGCAATCATCAGCAGAGGTGTCAATCACCTTTGGAGGCAGTTTTCAGGTGGATTTTGATGAGTTTTTATTGCTCCAGTTGATAACCAAGAGCATTAGTCAGGTACACAGTAATCATGACTCAGAAGGAAATCAATGAGCTGTGTGCAGGTATTCTCAACAGCTATCAGGAAGGCCATGGGTACTGGAATTTCCATGGGGTTCTCCACATTTCTCATTGTGCCCAGCACCATTCTTAACACATAAAAATATTTCCATCAATGTTGAATTATCTTGACATGTTTCCAACCCAACCAGAGCCACTACCTTTTTTATTTATCAAATTCACTTGTCCTTCTCCCATCCTATCCTAATAATTATTTATCCTAATAATTATTTCTTATGGAAAGAGTAGGTGATGATCAGAACTCTAATAGTGTTCTCAGGTCTGGGCCTGTAGGGGAAACTTTTCTAGCCTATTGGGAAGGTTTGCGGAGGCTGCAGGTGCTTGCAGACTGAGGTTCGCATGGAGCTTGTTGCTTTTTGCAAAAGCTATAGCTGTTCATAGATCCCATAGCTGTTTGCAGAGCCTATCCTTGTTTGCAGAGCTACTAGCTTGTAAATGTTTTGAAAATTTTTAAGTCACAATTTAAAATTGTAATTGTTTAAAATATGCAGGTGTTTGCAGAATTTGAAGGTGTTTATAGAGCCTATAGCTATTTGTCAAGACTGCAGCTGTTTGTGGAGTTCTTTGTTATTTGCAGATGCTATAGTTCGCAAAACTTGTTGAAGTTGATCAGGATGTTTCTGGCTGGGCTTTTCTCCCAGGGCTAACCATGGGCTCCCCTTATTAAAGCATAGAATGTGTCCAACGTGGTGCCAAGAGACTCAAAGGACACAGAAGTATGAAGAAGGGCTCCTCCATACAGGTGAGAAACAATCATGGAACATCCACGGACCACCATGAAACAATCCCCAAAGGTGCACAGGGTGGGGAGGATGTGAGCTACCTCAGGATTAGCCCACCTGGTCCCCCCATGCATCTGGAACCACACAGCTACACTTCACGCAGACCCCTCCCATGGTGGACCCCATCCCCACCCCACGCTGGCAGCCTTAAAGTTGCACCCTGCCCCCTGCATCGTACCAAAGTACACAGCTACCTCTGTCCCACCCTGCCCTCATTAAAACTCTTTTCTCTTAGAGTCCTGATGCTAGCTAATCCTTAAAGAGAAAAGGGAACAGATGTGCAACAAGTTTTTAGCCACTGGGATGTGAAAAGACATTCACATTTTCAAATAAAAACCTCAGAGGCTGCTGTACCATCCTCACCTACATGGCACATCCCCTGATGGTAAGATCTGGGCACAGTGGCAGCAGCAGGCATGAGTGGAGTACATGGCAATCTGGCTGCCCAAGAGGAAGGCTGGCCCTACAGGAACACCAACTTTCTGGCCACAGCCACAGCCTGATCGAATCTTTGTTAATTGAATTCTCTTTAACGAGTGACTCACATGCCCATTTCATAGCAGGGATGCATCCAGAATGAGAAGCAGTTCCAGTCTAGGCGTGAACTGAAGGAAGATTCAGTTGTTTCAAGGCAGTGATTTCTACAGAACAGCGGGGTCTGTCTCTCTGTGTGTTCCTATGTGTTTGTTTTTGTAAACATCGGGCTGGACTCTGACCAGTCCATGTAATCCATGGCTGTTTCGGTTCCAGTTATGGGTTCAGGAGGCTGGTCCAGTTCTCCCTGGTATCTGTCTGGAGTCAGTTTACATCCCTGTCTCAGCAAAGCTTCCTTCCTCTTTCTCTCTAAGAGCTCTAAAGCCAGCCACAGCAGCTAACATTTTAGTTTTCCAGCCTGGGAGCCGGAGCAGAGCAGTTTGGTCCACTTGGAAGAAGACGGTAGTCATCTGGCTGCTCTGACCACTGAATCTCTCTCTTCAAATTCCTGAACTCCTGGTCCTTCGTCCCCACAGCTCTCTGGGCTTCTTTAGCACCTTACCTGTAATAAAACCCCTAGTGAGCACATTATCTCTCCCACCTGCCATACTCGCTCCACCGTATTCCAAGCTTGGCAGTCCACCCAGCTGGCCAGGAAAGATGAATCCTTTCTCTCGGAGTCCTGATATTCCTGCCTCACACATCCCTCGCTCACCACCTTCTGACCGCACAGCACTCCACCTCATCCTTCCCAGGGCGAGGCAGCAGCCTCCTTCCCGCCACCACCAGTCCCCATCTCCAGTCCAGGCCCCCAGGAGCAGCCTCCAGTCAGTCGACAAACAGTGAGTACTTTCAATGTGCCCATCACGAGGGACAGTGCAGAAAACAATATAAACACAGTCATACTTCAAGGGGGGGTTAGTCAGCATGGTCTTTCAGAGCTTGCCTGGAAAAAATGTTTCTTGCTACTTAGTATTTAATATTTTTCATCCATAAGCAACAGGCATTCCCTGAAGAGAAAAAAACAAAAAACAAAATAGACCTTCTGGTCAAGATGGAGACATGGGCGAAATGGCTCACCTCTTCACACAACCACATCAAAATTACAACTAAACTGTAGAACAACCTTCACTCAGGAATGTCAGAAATCTACTTGAATGGAAGTCTGACAACTACAGAATTGAAGAAACCACACACATCCAGACGGGTAACAGGTAGGAGGGACGTGGACACAGAACGGGCTGGCCCCACAGCAATGTAGATAAAAATTCAGGAGGGATATATTGGGAGCGAGGAGTCCCAGCCCCACACCAGGCCCCCCAGCCCGGGATTCCAGGGCCATGAAGAAAAGTTCCCAGAAATTCTGGCTGCGAAAACCAGCAGGGATTGGGTCATGGAGGAGGCTGCTGGAGCCCCAAGCAGTTCCTCTTGGGGAACCCACATACAGACTCACCTACTCAGACTCACTCCCTCCGAGCCCCCAGCACCAACCAGGGTGGCAGCTGGAAGGGCACCAGTGGCAACAGGGAGACACTGAAGTGTCTGGCATCTGGGTGAGCAGAGGCCACTGTCCCTTTGCTAAATCCTCCCCCAACAGGGCTGGTAGGTTGGTGCCATAACAGAGACTCCATTAACCTGGCTCACACTGTGAGATAGACCTTGGAGATCCATAGGGGCTTCACCCCACCCAATTTATTGACCCACCTAAGCTGCTTTTCCATAAGAATGGCGATCTTGGCTCCTAAATCCTATCAAACAAGCAACAGTTGGCTTCAGTGAGCCCTAGATTAGAGACACAGCTTGGCTTCACCTGGAAATCTCCAAGCCCAGCACAAGTAGCAGCCATCTCTGATTGCTTTATAGATCAGGCAATGTGCCCTGGGTAAAACACAGGTGGGAGCTGAACTTGGCCTGCACCACCCTGGGAAATCACAGGGCCAATACACCCAGTGAACAGCTACAGACCACATCGGAACACCACCACCCTGCCCCTGCACAGCTGACCGTCCACAGTGCGGAGGTAGGTAGTCAGTGGTCAAAGCCAGTGCTTGCAGCTGACTGGCCTAGGTAAATCCCTCCCATTGATCTGCCAATAGCAACCAAGGCTCAACTACAAGAGGAGAGTGTACTCAGCCCACACGAAGGGCACACCTCGAGTACGCAGCTTGGGTGACATGGGAGGCTGTGTCAGTTGACTCTACAGGACACCTGCTACATTAGGGAACACTACCAAGACATGGAGTCAAAGCAGCTCTAGCAATACATAGAAACAAACACAGAGAAGCCGCCCAAACAAGGAGATGAAGAAACATGGCCCAAATTAAAGAACAGATCAAAACTCCAGAAAAACAGCTAAACAAAATGGAGATGAGCAATCTATCAGATGCAGAGTTCAAAACACTTTATAAGGATGCTCAAGGAACTTACTGAGAACCTCAGCAGCTTAAAAAAGATGAAGTCAGAAATGAAGGATACACTAATTGAGATAAAACAATAATTTACAGGGAAACAACAGTAGAGTGGATAAAGCCGAGACTCAGATCAATGATTTGGAACATAAGGAAGCAAAAAACAACCACACAGAACAAGAAGAAAATAGAATCCAAAAAAATGAAGATAATATAAACAGCCCATGGGACAACTTCAAAAGGTCCAACATTCACATCATGGACCCCCAGAAGAAGAGAAGACAAGAAATTAGAAATCTATCTGAAAAAAAAAAAAATAGTGAAAGAAAACTTCCCTAACTTGGTGAAGGAAATAGACATGCAAGTCCAGGAATTACAGAGCCCCAATTATGATGGATGCAAAGAGGCCCACTCCAAGATACATCATTATTAAAAGGCCAAAGGTTGAAGATAAAGGGAGACTGTTAAAAGTAAAAGAAAAGAAGTTAGTTACCGGGAGGTTGCCAGATGGAAGGGGGTGGGGGGACATGGGTGAAGAGGCGAGGGGATTAAGAAGTAGAAATAGGTAGTTACAGAATAGCCATGGGGGTGTAAAGTACAGTATAGGAAATGGGGCAGCCAAAGCCAAAGAATTTGTACACATTATTACCCTTGGACATGAACAATGGTGGGGAGATCACCTGAGGGAGTAGGGGCCACTGGGTGGAAAGGGGCAAAGGGGAAAAAACCAGGACAACTGTAATAGCATAATCAATAAAATGTAATTTAAAAAATAAAAAAAAACTAAAAAAATGTTCATAAGCAAACCAAAACAATAAAAATCACGCCTCTTATTCAGATACAATTGCATATAACATTGTATAAGAGGTATACAACTTTTGGTTTGACACATTTCTATATTGCAATATAATTACCACCGCAGCATTAGCTAGCACCTCCATTATATCACCTAGTCTGGTGAGAACATTTAAGATCTAGTCTCTTAGTAACTATGTGAAAATTGCTCTTAAACCTACTACCCTTTCCACCTCTTACCACCCTCCCCCCTCAAATAAAACACTGCTAACCTTTTAGTATATTTATTGCTGAACATTTTTCTTTTTCCTATTTGAATATTTTAAAACACCACTGATGTTCTTTCCCGCCTCAAATGAATTTGTTCATTCAGCACATATTTATTATAATGTGCCACCATATGTCAGGCCCTGGGCTGGATGCTGGGGATACGGAGACTGACAGTCTATTGAAGGAGATAGATAGAAGAGAAAAAAAAATCACATACATGAACTGTGTGTTCTCAACTGTGATGCTTCTCATGAAACCAAGGTGTAGGGAAGCATGAGTGCATATGATGGGGTCCATGAGCTCATCATGAGGACTTGTAGAGGCCAGGAAAGGCTTCTCCAAGGAAGAGTGAGACTTGCCAGGATGCAGGGGGTGTGTTTGGGGAGGTAAAGACTGGATCCACAAACAGGCCTGACTTACCCATTAGCCACATGCAAATGGAGGCCACCATACTAAAAGGAGCCCATGCAAATGTTTTAATTTCTTTTAAAGTCAAAGGGAAAAAATGAAGTTTTAGCTAGAAGAAAATGTTTTAAATATAATATTCATGTATTGGTCTCTCTATTAATACATTCTTAAAATATACAAGTAATTTGTGGAGGAAGAGACCCCACAAAGGCAAAGATGTCCGTGAAAGTCACAGTGTGGTCCTGGCAGGAAAGTTCACGTGGCCGAAGCAGAGAGGATGGACTGAGCGGTGGGAGACGTGACCAGAGAGGCGGCCACAGCTGCACCTGGAGGCTGAGGTGAGACAGCAGGACTTAGTGTTCCAACGACAGCAAAATGGAGAAGAACAAGTTCTTTGAGCATATTGTTTAACCTCTAAAAAGGAAATGTCCTCTTTTTAAGCCACAATACCAGGTTGTACCTTAAAAATATTAACATCTGGGAAGGAATAACAGTGATGACATAGTGAATGTACCTAATGCCACTGACTTGTACACTTGAAAACCATTAAAGTAGTAAATTTGATGGTATGTATATTTTACCACAATAAAAAGAAACTGAGGCAGCAGATAGTCAATGAGGGAAAAAATAAACAAAATCTTCTTAATATTATCAAGCGTCCATTCAATGTTCATATTTCCAATTGTTGCATAAATGTTACAAGTTGTTAAGCTGTCTTGTCTGTGTTTTTTACTGTTTGAACCAAGAACCAAATAAGGTCTATACATGATTGCTCCCTTCAAAGTCTTATAATCTACAGGTTTCTGCTCAATCTTTCACCTTCTCTCCCATCTTTTTTTCTTGTTATTTATTTTTTTGATTGACTTTAGAGAGAGAGAGGGACAGAGAAGCATTGATTTGACATTCCACTTGTATATACATTCATTGGTTTATTCTTGTATGTACTCTGACCGGGGATTGAACCCACAACCTTGGTGAATCGGGGACAATGCTCTAACCAACTGAGCCACCCAGCCAGGGCTTATTTATTTCTTACAAGGTTTTTGACTTGCATTTGGCTGATAACATCCCTGTGCTGTAGTTTAAAATATTCCTTTGTCCTCTATATCTTCTACAAATGGTCAGTTGGATCTAGAGACTTAATCAGATTCAAGTTCAATTTTGGCAAGTCTACTTCAGGGTACCGTCCAAAGGAGGCATACTTTGTCTGCTTTGTCTCCCTTCTGGGGATGTTGATAGTTATGGACGGTCACATTAGTGCATCAGGGGTTCTGACGCTGCGGTACCAGGGGGAGCAGGTTGGGGGCTCAGGTGAGCCCAGGTTCTTCCTCTTTATCCAGGGAAGGATGTGCTGGTGGATGAAGGGGCAGTCATAGCCCCTGGGCCCTTTCTCTCCACCACCTCTGAGCACCGACAACTCTCCCCCTTGATAGGGAACTTCTCTTGTATGTAAAGCCACTCCTGGCAAATGAAGACAATCTCACCTGGGCTTTCCTTATATCTTAGGTTTTTAGTTTTGGAAGTCAGCTGGGCCAACAGTGTCACACTCCAACAGGTAAAAGCCTGGCTTTGGAGGGACACAGGGCTGGGTGCTGGAGGGGCAAAGCTCACTCTGGCTCCTCCTTGTCTAAGTGCTCAGGGGCCTCTGCCATTGAACCAGTCTGGGTCCCAATCCCGGCTTCCCCTGGTACAAGACTGGGCGAGTCACTCCCCCTCCCTGAGCCTCAGTTTCCTCACAGGTAAAATGGGAATTAATACCAGCATTAACTTACAGAGTCGGGAGGTTAAAACCAGTAACGGGTATCAGGTACCAGGTGCGGGGCCTGACATATGAGAAGTTTACAGTCACAGTTACCCGTGTCATGGCTGCACTAGTCCCTTCCTTGGCCTGACAGTAAAATAGTTCCAGGAAAAGGGCTAGACCATGCTCATCTTCAGCAAGGTCCTGGAGCTGGGCCCCAATCAATGGCTTTTCCAGACCAGGCCGACTTGGGTACCTGACACAGGACAAGAGGATTTGGGTCACTGGTGTGAGGAGAGAGGTGTTTTGAGGCCTGGGACAGAAGTTCCAGTTTCTTATGATACGAAATGAATAGTAGCATATATGTTACAAGTCCCATAATAAGGTATGGAGCCCAAGGCCCCAGGAGCCCCAGTGCCTGGTGGACCACAGGCCAGAAATATGTGTCCTAGGAATCCAAGGCCAAAGTCCTATGTGTGCTCAAGTTCTGTTGATCGCCCAGCTCGCTCCTGGACGTTTGCTCAGGAGGTAGAAATTCCAGGAATCCTGGTCTCTCCTTCCCCTTGACATCCTCCTCATCCTCCTCCCTCCCACCCTCTTCTCCATCCTTGGGCCTCTGTCCCATTTGGTGGACAAGCAGCCAATTGTCTCTGGGATCCTTTACGCTTGGGAGTAGCCACATTGGGGCCAGATGTGACTATCATAGGCATTAAACGCTGGGTCTGAATGAGGCCTTCTGGAGTTGCTTAGGGTAGCCAGAGGGTGAGGGAGGGGCGGGGAGCCTAGCTTGGGGAGAGGCTGTGTGGGAGCCAAGTGTTCAGGCAACGGGGCTGGGAAGCAGATTTTCACGACGGCCACACTCCAGAACGCAGCAGGTCCTGCAAATAGCATAACGTAGCAGAGCTCCAAAAACAGTGTCAGCCTGAATCACGAAGCTGTTAGCTCCTTAACAGCTACTGAGGTATCCCTGCCTCTCACTGCCATGGCTCCTACCTTCCTCCTGGTCCCCATTGTCTCCCCCGGACTCTGGTTCTCGCCTCCTAAAGGACATGCCTGATTGGGTGAACTCTCAGCAATGCTAGGGATAGGACACTTGCTTAAAAGCCTTCCAGGCAGAGCGCTTCAACTATTTGATTGTTTCATCCACCCCCCTGGCTGTCAGGTGAAGCCTGTGGACTCCTAACTAAGATAAAGTTTTTAAATGCACACAATAAAACGTGCCACATTATAAAGCAACCAATTATATTAAAACGCAATTATCAAAAATGTTTTAAAAATAAAATTTGTGTATGGTAATATACAGTCAGGTGCCACATATTGACTTCAATCAATGATGGACTGCATACACATTCGCGGTCCCATAAGAGTATAATGAGCTGAAACTTTCCTATTATCTAAGGACATCAGCATAATGTCACAGCGCAAGGTGTTACACAAATCCTTTCTGCTGTATTACAATGTGCTAAAATTACCCATGGCAGTGATTTTTCAACCTTTTTCATCTCATGGCACACATAAACCAATTACTAAAATTCTGCGGTGCACCAAAAAATACATTATTTGCCAATCTAACAAAAAAAGGTATAATTTTGATTCACTCACAGCAGATGGCTATTGTGTTGCCGTTTTCTTTTTTTTTCTTTATTTGACAATCTAAGGGAAAGGAGGTCAGTGCCCCTGACTACATAGTCAGGTATTGGCATGTTTTTAAAATTCTTGCAGCACACAGGCTGAAAATCGCTGGCCTATGGTATTCAGTACAGTAAAATAGTGTAACTCTGTAGCCTAGAAGATGTGGGGGAACAGAATTTGTTACCCCAAAATATGTCTCTTTGGCATTGGATTATTGTAGGCTGGTTAATTTTTAAAACAGCAGATGTGAGAGAAGCTTGGAAAACTAAGTTGAAGTTACTCTTATAAAATATACTTACATTTGTAAGAAAAATCTCCACCCTAGTGGGTACCTCAGTTGGTTAAAGTGTGCTGATACCCCAAGGATGCAGGTTCAATTCCTGAAGGTTTCAGGTTCAATCCCTGGTCAGGGCACATACAAGAAGCAACTAATAAAGGCATAAATGGAACAACAAAACAATGTCTCTGTTTCTCTCTCTTCTTCTCTCTCTCTCTCTCTCTAAAAATCAATTTTTAAAAAACTTAAAAAAAAGAGAGAGAGAATCTCCATTTGTAAGGGCGTCCTCCTGGCTGTACCAGGAAGAGGAGTGTGACCTTACCCTTCCTTATCTCTAGAAATTCTTATCAAGGGAACAAACACTAAAATCTGCATAACTGTCTATTTAAGAATGTTCAAACTCGTAGAGAATTTTTATGAGTTTATTTGAGTCAAAACTGATGACATTTGCCTGGAAACAAGATCTCAAATGCTCCAGAGAATGACAGTATTGTTTTAACACTTACGTTTGCCTGATGCCCTGTCCCCTTCCTTTCTACTCACTGTTTCCCTCTTTCTCCTCGTCAACCAGCTCCGCTCAATGTTTCCAAACCCCCCGCCTAAGGTGCTCATTGAGCAGTCCGGCCAGGAGCCATCTTGGTGGGCGGTGAGTGTGAGGTGCTCCTGTGAACCAGCAGAACTTGCATGCACATTTTGGTGGACATGTGCATTTTCTGAGGAAACACTCGTAGATACTCATTGTTGTGACCAAAACAATTGAAAAAGGTTAAGATCCACAGAAGTAAAGTGTTAGGGTCTTGATGCCATACTCCTCTCCTGGATTTGAAAAGAAGTCTTAGGGAGAGGGCAAAGTTTAATGCAAAGGAAACACTCTCAAATGGTGGGATATCAGGGACCATTGACAGTTTGAGAGAAAGTTTTGGGGGTAGGTCCCATAACACACACCACCCTGCTGTGTCCCTCTAGAAATGACCCAGTCTAAGGAATAGCTTCAGATGACCTCTGAACTGGTCCATGGGGGCTTCTCTTATTAATGAGCTGTTTATCCTGGCAGTCGAAATTTTAGATGTTGTCGCAAGCAAGGAAATTCTGATATTATCATGTTCCCTTTGTAAGAGAAAGACTTTGGAAGAGCAATATGGATCTACCGGAAATCTCCAAATACAAATAATTCAGAATCAGTGCTTGATCGCTGCTCTTACCCCGCGTGGATTTGTTTCTCTATAGCTGAACTGGCTCTCAGAGCAAAGGGCACGTAGCTCCAGCGTTAAGGGGAACTGAAGCTCTGCTAAGACAACACTTATCTGATTCAAATATTATTATCCGTGACTTAGCCACATCACTCTCCTCAATGCCTGACTAACCCTTGTAACTTCAAATGTCTTATATTGAATTAACAAGTTCAATTTGTACTACTTTTTGTGAGTTTTTAAATATATATAAATAATTATTCATAACCTCGATGTCAGTTTACAAAATTAAGCATAGTAATTTTTTGTGCGTTTTTACCTTAAAACTTACACCTAACATAAAATGTACCATCTTTTTCAGGGGACAGCATGGTAGTGTTACTGTATGCTCCTCATTGCAGAACAAACCTCTAGAACTTTTTCATCGTACAAAATTGAACTCGATCCTCACTGAACACCTTTTTTCCCCCTCCCTGCATCCCTGGGCCATACTGTTTCTCTTTCTAAGAGTCTGACTTACACAAACCGGGGCGGTATGGCCTATGTCAATGTAAGAACAATTTTTATAAGAGTTTAGTTGAGCCAAAATCGACTACAGTCTTGGGAAGCAAGATCTCAGATGCTCTGGAGAATGACAGTTTTGCAGTTTCTTTGATACATTTGGAATTAAGAAGGGAGCGGAAGGACGATTATATGAAGGGCGAAGGTCAGATGTCACTGTGATTGGATTAAAGGACACCAGATATGGCTCCCTTGGGTGTGGCTAAGTTTCCCTGGGGTATAAAAAGGAGGCACAAGATGTTAACCTAGATGTGCAAGAACAATGGACTTTGCTTAAAGCAAAGATACGCTTTTTATCTCTTTAAAAGATTTTAATTCTTCACTTTTAGAGAGAGGGGACGAGAGGGAGAAAGAGAGAGAGAGAGAGACATCAGTTGCGCGTCCCACGTGCCCCAGCCCAACCTAGGACTGCTCACAACCCAGGCATGTGCCCTGACCTTTTGCTCTGCAGACGATGTCCAACCAACTGAGCCACACAGGTCAGGGCAAAGATAAGCTTTTTAGTAAAGAAGCTACAGGACTGGGATGTGACTACATGCCATGACTCCTGCTCAGTTAGGAATTTATAATCAGATCACTCTGTGAGGTTGCTTTCCAGAGAAATGTTTTCACTCCATTTTTGTTTTTGTTTTGTCCATAAGAGCTATAAAGCCTTTTTTTTTTTCTTTTTAGGAATGAATGAAGGTTTTCAAGTGATTGTGCTGTCGAATTGCTTTATGCTCATAATGGATCTTTATATGCCTCCTTAGGTGAGGTGGGGAATTTCAGAGAGGGACTATTCTCCTGGAAATTCCTAAACAGAATATAAACAGAGAGAAAATGATAAGTGTTTTAGCATTACAAAGCATTATCAAATGTTTATTTACCAAGAGGATAATCCCTTCATTTTATTGAAAGGAGGAAGTAACAAAGGTGAGGAGGATCTTTTTGTGCACAGAATTTAGGAGCATGACCTTGGGGAGAACAACCAATCTGCTCCGCCAGTGCCTCAGCGTTGAGCCCAGATAAGTCTAGTGACCTGTTGCTGTCAAAGTGAAACTCAACTCAAAGCCAATTGCCTTTCAAAAGATGGCACACTGAAATGATTATCAGCCACAAGCTGATAAATAAGCATAATAATAAAGCCATTGAAATGCCTTTATTTATCAGCAGTGTTCCTTGTGCCTCTCCCCTACACACCCACTTTTTCCTTTCCTAATCTTCAGGCTCAAATTGTCTAGACATTCATTAGTTTCAGTACAGATTATATTTCTAAAAGGCCCTGCTGGCTGCTGTGTAGAGAATGGGCATGGCTCCTGATCTCCATTGGAAATTGCTGATCCGAATGTGTGGAAGGGGCCAGGGAGGGAGGGAGGGAGGGGGAATGGGAAGGGGAGGAGAAGCCCGTTCAGTGTGGCCAGGGACCAAGGAGAATGAGGCAGGAGCAGGGAGAACAGAGAGCTGGGTTAAGGGGTTTGGGAAAACATGGGAAGATAAGGAGGGGCAACAGAAGGAGAGGATGGGGGAGAGTGAGCACGACATTGAGAGGACAGGAAAGAGAAAGGGGTTGGGAAATGAAGAAATGGGCAAAGTAGAAAGACAAACTAGCAATTGTAAAAACTTCGAGTAAAAACCAATTTATCTTAAACTATTCTACCATGTTTTTGTGAGACAGTGAAACTGGAATAGGAAGAGGCCCTTTATTTTCTTAGGAAGAGAGCACAGTCCGGAGGTGGGAGAGGAATGGGACAGAATTTTCCAGACAAAGAAAGAGCCTGTGGCCTCTCAAACTGTCCACCCCATGCTGGGTGAACTGTTCACACCACAGTCCCTGACTTTCTCCATCCAGAGAGGGAGAACCAAGACAGAAACCTGGTCTCTGGAAGGGCTGAGGACTGGGGAGTGGGACCGTAGAGTGTGGTGCAGGCTGGGTAGGAGGCAGGCTGGGTGGGAGGGCTGTGTCCAGGGTGGGACGCCTGACAGCAGAGGCTCCCTCACATCCAAAGGAAGCTACCCCAAGACCTCATTGAGGCTTCAGGTACAGGGAATCAGGAAACCTGGGGCTTCTCAGCTTCCTACTCCAGCCTTCTGGGACACACACCATGCCGTCGAGGAGAGACGGAGAATGTATACAGTCTTCAAGCCTGCATCCGTAGCCCCTCTGCCCCAGCCCAATTTGGAGATCCCATGGATACCTCTCCCTTCTTGCCTCTCAAGTAAAAACTGGCCTAACTCTTGACACCTGAGGAAAGACCACCTATTTCCCCCGTAGGAAAAAACCGCTTTGGCCAGGGGGCAGTGAGGGACTTGACCTACTTACTGCTGCACCTGCCCCTACACAGACCAGAGAGGATCAGGGCCACACCCGGGTGCAGAGTACGCAAGGCATGTGTCTCTCCAACCTCTGGGTGTTGCTGGTTCAGAGATTTCGGACACACAAACCCACTCCAGCACCAGCTTCCTCACTGCAAAGTGGGTATGATGACAAACCCTGCTTACGATGATTGGGGGCTGGGGTGGGGATGTAACACTGCTGTCTGGGAATTGTGGCTTATAGACAATCACTGGTAGCAAGGTGAGTGAGAAATATTGTGGGCGGGCGTGTTTTTGTTGTTTAATAAATTTGGTTAATTTATATTGAGATATAATCGACATATGACATTATATTAGTTTCAATATACAATATAATGATTCGATACTTGTATGTATTGTGAAATGCACAACACAGTAAGCCTAGTTAACCTCTATCACCACACGCAGTTGCAATTTTTTTCTTGTGATGGACACTTTTATGACTTAGTCTTCTAGCAACTTTCAAAAATGCGATAGAGTATTATTAACTATAAGCCACCATACTGTACATTATATTCCCACAACTAATTTATTGTATTTTATAGCTGGAACATTGTACCTTTTGATTCTCTTCACCAATTTCGCACACCCCCGCCCCTACACCTTGCTTCCAGCAACTGCCAGTCAGTCTCTGTATCCAATAGCTTGGTTTTCGTTGTTGTTTTTGTTGTTTTCACTCCACTTACAGGTAAGATCATAAGGTATTTGTCTTTCTCTGTCTGATTTATTTCACTTAGCATAATGCCCTCAAGATCCATGCATGATGTTGCAAATGGCAAGGTTTCATTCTTTTTTATGGCTGAAGAGTATGCCATGGTATAGACATACACGGCATTGTCTTTATCCATTCATCCATGGATGGGCTCTTAGACTGTTTTCATGTCTTGGCTATTTTAAGTACTGCTGCAGTGGACATGGGGGTGCACGTATTTTTCCTACAATAGTTAGTGGGGTTTTTTTGTTTTCTTCAGATAAATACCCAGCAGAAGAATTGCTGGATTATATGAGTGTTCTATTTTTAATTTGTTGAGGAACCCCCATTCTGTTTTCTGTAGTGGATGTGCCAATTCACATTCCCACCAGCAGTGCACAAGGGTCCCTTTTCTCCACGTTTTCTCCTGTACTTGTTATTTCTTATCTTTTTGATAATAGTCATCTGACAGATATGAGATAACAGCTCATTGTGGTTCTAAGTTGCATTTCCTACGTAATTAATAACATTAGGCATCTTTTCATGTATCTGTTGGCCATCTATATGTCTTCTTTGGAAAAATGTCTATTCAGATCCTCTGCCCATTTTTAAATTAATTTGTTCTGTTTTGCTATTGAGTTGTATGAGTTCTTTATATATCTCAGATATTCATCCATTACCAAATACATGATTTGCAAATACATTCTCCCATTCTGTAGGTTGCCTTTTCATTTTATTGATGGTTTCCTCTGCTGTGCAGAAGCTTTTTGGTTTGATGTTGTCCCACTTGTTTATTTTTTGCTTTTTTTGCCTTGGCTTTTAGAGTCAGAGCCAAAAAACCACTGCCAAGACCCCAAGATTGATTCAAGAAACTTACTACGTTTTCTTCTAGGAGTTTTATGGTTTTAGGTCTTACATTCAAGTCTTTAACCCATTTGGCTTAATTTTTGTGTATGGTGTACGATAATAGTCTAGTTTCATAATTTTGCGTGTGATTGTCCAGTTTCCTCAATGCCATTTTTTGAAGAAACTGTCCTTTCTTTAATTGCATATTCTTAGTTCCTTTGTTGTTAATTTATTTCTAGGCTCTATTTTATTGATCCATGGGGTTGTGCCCATCAAATCAAAATACTATACTATTTTGATTACTGTATATATATATGTAATATAGTTTAAAATAGAGGATTTTTGATGCCTCTAGCTTTGTTCTCTTTTCTCAAGATTGCTTTGGCTATTCTGGGTCTTTTTGTAGCTCCATATAAATTTGAGATTGTTACATATCTTTGAAAAATGCTTTTGGAATTTTGATAGAGATTGCATTGAATTTGTATATTGCTTTGGCTGGATGGACGTTTTAATAATATTACTTCTTCCTATCCATGACCACAGAATATCTTTTCATTTATTTGTGTTTTTCTTGATTTCTTTTAATCAATATCTTATAGTTTTCAGTGCACAGGTCTTTCACCTCCTTGGTTAAATTGATTCCTTTATTTATTTTGTTTCTTGATGCTATTATTACAAATGATATTGTTTTCTTAATTCCTCTTACGTACTCCACTTGCAATATATTGAAGTGCAATTTATTTTTGTATATTGACTTTATATCCTATAACTTTACCAAATTTGTTGATTAGCTCAAACTGTTTTATGGAGTTGCTTTTTGTTTGTTTGTTTGTTTGTTTGTTTGTTTGTAAAGATAGACGGAGGGGAAGGGAGGGAGAAAGACAGGGAGAGAAACATCAATGTGTGGTTGCCTCTTTTGTGCCCTCAACAGGGGACCTGGCCTGCAGCCCAGGCATGTGCCCTGACTGGGAATCGAACTGGCAACCCTTTGGTTCACAGGCCAGCGCTCAATCCACTGAGCCACACCAGCCAGGGCTTGATTGAGTCTTCAGTAGAGTTTTCGACACATACTATCATGTCATCTATAAACAGTGACAGTTTTACTTTTTCCTCTCCAATTTGGATGCCTTTTATTTATTTATTTATTTATTTATTTATTTATTTTGCACAATTGCTCTGGCTATAACTTCCACTGGATGTATGTTCTTGACAAATATGTTTTTGACTGTTATTTACTTTTTCATTGCTCAAATGTTTAATTAGTGTATACTACGTAAGAGGCCCTGGGAATATGTCATTGAGCAATCCAGACTCCCCACCCACAATCTGTCATTTTAGTGTTGTAGAGTATATGTATATTAGAGTTATATAGTATATTTGAAAAAAATTTAGTACTAGGAAGAAAATATGGCTAATAAGGGGGAGAAGGAGTGCATGTGTGTGTATGGGGGGGGGCAATTGCAATTTTAAATAGGCCTGGGAGTATCAAAGAGGTGTGTTCTCCTAAAGTTAACAGTGTGTGTGTAGTGGGGGTAGGGTAAGGGAGGGGTCTCGCACAGTGCCGCCTAGACTGCTCCTTCCCCGTGTGGGGGTCTCACACCAGAGCAGGTGAGACTGGGCCAGAGTGAGAAGTCACACCATTGTGTCCGGGTTAATGCTTCATATCCTGATTCTCTACAATTTCCCCAGGCTTATAATTATAGGAAGGTGTGTGAGACTGAGAGACTGAGAATCAAGCTTTCTTGGTAGAAATATCAGTAAATGAAAGCCGAATTACAATGAAAATAACAATAGTAATAACTTCCTGATCCCAGTCATTAACACATTAATTTTATTTAATACACTAGAACTAGTAACAAATGACAGTCCCAGAGACCAAAACCGCTCAGGCTGTCGGCACCGGGCACCCGGCACCCGTACGGGGAAGCGCGAGAAGCAGGGAAGCTCAACTCAGCTGACTGCGTGGGGCGTGGTCTGCGCGGGGGCGGTGCTGGTGAGGGGCGGGCCCCGACCGGCCCCTCCCCCACGGGGGGGGCTTGGCGCGGGAGGGCAGTGCTAGCTAGAAGCTGATTAAAGAGGCGCGCGTAGGCTGGCGCGGTGCTCACTGCTGTGGCTCTCGTAGGGTGGCCCACGTGTCTCCCAGAGTCGGGCCCTGAGTTCCCCCAGCTGCTTTCGCCACTGTAATCCAGGGCGACCCCTATCTCCTAGGTGTGTGCTCATCCCCGGCCCGCGTGAGCAGGGCTCCGCACGATTCCCAGCGCTCAGGGGGCCAACTTGGAGAAGCAACTTGGTCGGGGAACCTCGCCGGGGGTACGGAGCACTGCGCATGCGGAGCTCCAAATTCAAACAGCTGGTTCCAGAGGCTGGAGGGCCGGTGGACCCGGAGCCACTGGAGCTAGGGGACGCTTTCTCGTGGAGGCGGCCTCTCGGGAGCCATGGTGGACCGGGGCCCTCTGCTCACCTCGGCCATCATCTTCTACCTGGCCATCGGTGCGGCGATCTTCGAGGTGCTGGAGGAGCCGCACTGGAAAGAGTCTAAGAAAAACTACTATACACAGAAATTGCATCTACTCAAGGAGTTCCCGTGTCTGGGCCAGGAGGGACTGGACAAGATCCTGCAGGTGAGGCGCCGCTTTACCCCTACACACGCCTGAAGCTGGCTGCAGGTTTAGGAGTGCTGAAGGGACGCCCCCTCACAGCTTTGGATGACCTGTGGGTCCTGTGGGTTCCTGTGGGTTGGCCTGGGAGTGACAGGAGAGAATGTCTCATCATGGATCTGGCTGCTGGTATCTCGTTTACCGGTGGACACAGGAGTCACCCACGCGCGGAGGCTCTTTGGAAGCCAGTTTGTCCAGAGAGAAGAATTTAGGGTTGACCTCTGGGTGAACCGGGCCCTGCAGTGGCTCGGTGTGGGTACCTCCCTCCTTGAAGGAAGGCTGTGGGGCGGATAAAGGCATTTATCTTTCCTTGGAGACGCTCCCGGAGTTCGGGAGCCGAGCCAGGTGTCACCCCCCTGGCGTCTCCACCTCCCATCTCCGGGGCCAGCGCCGCTCCCGCACGGCTTTTTCTTCGGGAATGTGAGCCCGGCAGAGTTGCAGGAGAGTCCTCAGAACCAGCCTAAGCAAAGATCCCCTTCCCCCGCAGGGCTGAGGAGTGGGGTCAGGGGCTTTGCCGGGCCTGAGCCACTGGGATAGGGGCTGGTGACCGGAATGCTGGAGACGCGCTCACGCTTCCGGGAGAGCTTATCTGTCTATCAGGGAAGGCTAACTCCAAGGGCTTGGAGTTAAACTTTGGAAAGTAGTAGGCTGAACAGAAGAACAAAACCCGGAGAGTCCATTGGGGTGGGTGGGAAGAGGTTGTGCAGAACGGGAGGTGGTGGGGAGAGTTTCTCACCCGTGTTAGCATTGGGAGTTTCTTCTGGTTCATGAAGCCCTGTGGATGATGGCATTGACCTCAGTGGGATAAACCAAACTTTGGCTGGGAATCGAGCCCCTATACCCCAGATTCCAGAAGGCTCTTAGCTTCAACCATTCGCCCTTGGCCTGCACTAATGACATCCCTCCAGTGAAATGACAAGGACCTGAGTAAGAGCTGGTGAGGGCTCTAGATTGTGAGGCGGAATAGGGGTAGTTGATCTACGCTGTTACATTTCTCTTGGGGTGAGAGATGCCATTAAGGAGGTTTGATGAGGAACAGCATTTAGTCTACAGCAGTCCTCCAATACATTATGGCTGTCTGGTTGTCTCATTTTTCTGGCCTCGATTTCACCATCTGTAAAATGGGAATGAACTTGTCCTCGTCCATCTTTCCTGTCCTGGACTGTTGGAAGGTTGAAGCATTGGAAACCATGAAGGTGTCTGCTTGTGTTTTCCTTTTTGTCCCCAAATCATTAGACATTCAGGTGAGCATATTAGTGCCCGCTGGCAGCTGGGCAAGTAGACTTGTTCTCTCAGGGGCCACTGGGAAGGGGCAGGCTTAGGCCAGCAGGTTGGGTGTGTTCGATTTCAGTGGGGAGAGTTCCCAGGGTGGGGGTTGGTGGGATGTGAGGTTGGTAAGGGGGATGAACTTCAGAAGGTGGGCTAGCTTGTGTGGCAGGAGTTCTGGGGTGACGCGGGCTCCTTTGGCTGGGTGTCTGCCCTGTGTGCATGTGTTGGGGAGGGGTCACTTTATAATTTCCCTTGAGGAAACAATTCTTCTGGACAACGAGCTGTTGTTTAGTTTCTTCCAGGGCTTTGTTTAGAGGGGAAGAAGTGAGGCGAGTATGATAAAGAATCGAGCTGCCCTCGAAGTTTCCCTCTTCGCTGCTCCTCCACCAACCACTGCAGGGGAAGGAAGGAAAGAATTCAAGGCTGAATGTGGGAAAATAAACTTCAAAACACAAGGAGAAGGGAAAAGGGGGGTCGGAGTGAGGCAGCCTGGTGCAGCTGGTGGTAGGAGCTTTGGGGGTTAGACAGCTTTCTTAAGGTGTTCGAGCAAACAAAATGTCTCTTATTTTGAGGTCCTGTTAAATCCCGTGCCCAAAGCAGGCAGGTAACTTTAGAAAATGGATTTGGGCGTTTGGCCAGCGTGATTTAGAGATGATTTTGGATAACCCTGTCCCCATCCGCAGCCAGAACCTCTCAAGCCATCTCCAAATGGCCAAGTCGCTTCTCTTCATAGGAAAAACCCAAGAAATGAAAACCAGTGGAAGCATTTTGTTAGTGTTACTTTTAGTCTCCAGAAGTCTGCTTGGGCTCGGCTTTCTGATGTGACTCTGGGCATTGCCTCAGGCCAGAAATTGGTTTAAGGGAAAATGAAAACTCAAAAATCTTTCCATTTGGGTTGTTTCGGCATTTTCCACCTGAAGTTCTGAATCACCTTTGTAATTGTAAAGAAGTCCCTTGCTAGGAATTCCTGGGGTGGGGGCAGGCTCTTGGGAAGGGTTGTTGGAAGGGTGTGGGGGTGGTGCAGTCTAGGTTGGGGTTTTTCTCACACTGGAAACTTTGCTTTCAGATTTGTGAGAAAGGGAGTTTACACACCTTTCTTTAGATCTTTGGAAATAGGCCCTGAGTTGTCAGGTGCTTCCTCCCTGTTCAAGCTGTGGTTGAATTGAGGCGGAGGTTGACTTTCATATGCTGTGTGCGCCCCACCAGCCTTGTACCACGTGGTTTGCCCTCCTTCCTGCCTTCAGAATCATCTTGAATCCTTTGTTGTGACCCTTGCTCCACCAGGGTTTGGGTGACCCTCTCTGCCAGCCTCTTCCTAAATTGTAGAGGCTCCCGTGAGAAGAGTTAGCAAGGACTGATCCCATTAATGTTAGGCATTGTGGACAGTATCTGCCTTTTATGAGAGAGGGTACAATCTGATTTTGCCATCTGGCTTGGCCATTTACTCATCAAGCCATCTAAATCTCTCATCTGCAAAATGGGGGTCTGGTGAGGGTCAAATAAAGGAGCAGCATTCAGCCAGATGTATGTAGATGTAACACAGGAGGCTAAGCTGTCACTTGCCCTTATGGTGCACACATTGATCAAGGCAAGTGGCCAAGTGCTTTACCTGTATCAGTTCAGGTACTCCTTACAGTCCCCTTACGTATTTAGATAAGGACACTGAAGGTCAGGGAATTAGAGTGACTTTGGTGACACATCAAGAAAGTATGGCCTGGGGTGGGGACCAGCTGCCTACCTCCTTGCACACCCCTGCCCTTCCTCTTGGGCATGTGAAGCTGTTCAGTGGTTGGTCTGTAAGTGAGTTTAGTAAATTGGTTCAGCTGGACTCTGGTCTGCTGGGAAATTCTATTTTCCTTTCCCCCAAGAACAGGCCTCTGCACGCAAGCTCCTCTGTGCTATGCCCGGCTGTGCTGCCACCTCCTCCATTAATGAAGTAAGCGTCAGTCCACTGAACCCCACTCCTCTGAAAGCACAAAAGTGCAGAGGATTGGGGTAAAGGGGAAGAATGAATCTTTCTCAGCCATCACCTCGGGTGTGCAATGATCATAAACAGGATGGATTTGAGAGCTCACCAAGCACCAGGGCTTCCATTAAACACTTCATATACATTCTTATTTTAATCTAATCATGGTGACCAACCCCACTTATAGATGAGGATGAGGTTCGGAAAAAATTATATAACTTGCCAATATCATAGTGCAGAGTCATGTTTCAGATCTAAGTGCGTTGTATTCCAAAGTACATGGAAATTAGTCAACAAGTATTTATTAAGCACCCACTGCGTGTCAGACACTGAGCAAGGTGCTGGGAGTACAAAGGTGAATTAAGACACAGCCAACATCTGGCTGGCTGCTGGAGATAAAAATGAATAAACCCACCTTGACAACAGTTTCTGAGGGCTCCACAGAGGTGTTCTGGAGGGACTCTTACTGAGCACCCCCAAATCCAGCCTGAGGGATCAGGAAGGGCTTTCAAAAGGAGGTGACATCAAGCCAGAGTGGGGTCTTAGAATTAGGAGGGTTTAGCAGGGTAAAGAAGGGGAAAGAGTGTGGGATATTGCTTTGTGCTATGATTCTTGAGATGCCCAAGTCTCATGGGGGTGTGGTAACTAGGGGTTACCCCCAGCCCTGCCCTCCACTGGGGCACCCCATTCCTAACTCTGGCTTTTTCAAGACTGCTCACATAGATGACCAGTTCCCGGGAGCTTCTTGGATGTTGCTGACCTCCTTACTGCCTAAGCTGCAAACTGTGTTATCCTATTGGGAGGTTTTCTCTCCCTTTTATTTTTCTGGACCCCTACCTTCTCTATACACGCTCCAGTTCAGTAGTGAAACTCATTCCAACTTTGAGATCTTCACATCCTGTTGTTAACACTAATCCTCCTCCTAAAATATGAAAAAAAAATACAGCCACACGGTAAAATTACATCTGACCAAAGTGCTCAGAATGGGCCACATTCATTGAATTTTTTGGAGAATTGAGGGTTAACATGAAAACCTCTTTTGTGTCAAGCTGTGTTGGAAATTGTAAAAGTGCTCTGGTCCATTTAAATGCCTTTGTAAGTAAAGGGAATACAATAGATCTTTTGATTATCCAGAATCATGGAGTCCCCCGCGTCATGAGTTCACATTTGAACTCTCACCTTCTAGGGATGGAGAAACGGAAAGCAGAGAAGTGGGTTTGGGAGAGGAAATGGAAGACAGGGGTCCCTTCCCACCGGCTCTATATTTTTTTCCCTAAATTAATGTTTTGTTCAAAGTCCAGGCAGCGCCACCCCCCCCCTTTTTTTTTTAGGTTGATAAATGTGCCTTAGTTAACTGCTCTGGTTAGAGTTTTAACAGTAAAGTGAATTTTTATTGAATCGTTTTGAGAATTTTACTAGAGCCCTCAGGACAGTCACAGATGGCATGCTAATAGAGACTTATTGAGGGTAGAAATTAGCAAGTGTTGAAATGTTCTGGGGGGGGCTGCTTATGGAGGGGGGTGAAAGGGAGGTGATGACTGCTGCTTCTAAGTATTTTCCTGGTGTTTTGCCAGATTTATAGTCTATCGTATAAAAGAAACAGAATCTTCCAGTTTTGAATACTGTGCTTGGCTGGCTCTGACCTCAGGCCATGGGCTTTTATCTTGAACTTGGCTGTTGGCTGTTAGATCAGGCTCAGCCTTGGAACTCTATGTGTGTGTGTTGGAGGAGGCGGGAGGAGCAGGAAAGTACAAGGCTTTGGGGAGCAGAGGAGCCACGCTCCCGAGAATGGTACTCCCAAGACAGTCTTTGTGCAGATTGAGATGTTAGATCTAAGTGGTGCTGCTGGGCAGAACTGGGTGATACAGAGAGGCCAGGTGAGGTGAATGACTAGGAAAACACTTGAAATAGCTTTATCTCTCTCCTTTTGGTGTTCCTTTTGGGGAGCGGAGAAGGTAGAGGAGAATCTCAGAGAGTTCCGTGAACATCCCGCTGGATCAGTCCGGCGTGATGGCCTTGGCCTCCCGCCACGGGGCAGAGAGATAAGGGTCAGATAAGGAAGCTCTCTGAGTTTAGCCAAGGAATTTGTGCTAACCAAATTTTTGCAATTTTCAAGTCAGGGAGCGAACAGCGTTTCAGAAAGTTTCTCTTCACAGCCGTTTGTAACTTAAAAGAAGTGGAATATTCTCCTGTAAACTAACGGTATTTCTGTGGGTTGATCCCTTCACCCCGTGAATGTTATGATAAGGATACTTCCTCCCTTTCTCCTTCTGATGTGATAGAGTATCAAAGCCCACAGACCTCAGAGAAACCCCCAAAGAGCCCGCCCATGCTCTCTCATACCCCAACTTTCAGTTAAGATACTACTCTCTCTTCCCTGAGCCCCTTGGGAGGTCTTGGGTCCTCCTCCCTGCCAAAGACACCCCCCATTTGATATGACCCTCCAGACCATGCCTTAGCTATACCTTTGTGTAAAAGTGGGGCAGTGTGGTCCAGCTCTGTACAGCTGCCTGAGGCGTCTAGGCTTTTTATGAGCAGTTAATCTGGTCCCTGAACTTCAGAGACCTGGGCAACATTAAAGAACCACAGAGGAGTCCCTCGCTGCCAGCTGTCATTTCTGTGTTTGCTGAAGCCTCAGAAACCAGACGGGGCTCCAGCCCCCAGGAGCTCAGTCTAGCTGGGGAGAGAAACAGGGCCCTGGTGGTGAAATGAGGGGAAATGCGGTCCTGGTGCTGAGTGATGGTTTGCAGATGGTTGAGGTTGGAGAGACGGGCGCAGGTCAGAGGGCCTTGGAGAATTCAGTTCCTGTTTCCTGAGGCCTGTAGAACCCCTTGGCCTGTGGGGGATCTGGCCCTGAACAAAACATAACCCCTGCCCTCAGGGAGCACAAGATCTGGAGAAAGAAAGGTAAGGGTCTGTGACCTGGTGGACATTGGTTAGTGTACTGGAAGTCCCGAGTGTGTGCCATTGAGAGGTTCATTTCTGCTCTGGAACTTAGAGAAGGGGACTTTGAGGCAGGCAGGAAGGATGAGCAGCATTCTGCTCAGTACCTGCTCTGTGCCAGGCGTTGGGCTGGTATCTACCTGTGTCTCAATGAACCAGTCCAGTGGGTCCACTGTTATTATTGTGCCCCTTGTACAGGAAACTGGAGGCCAGAGCATTTGCCGGGGTCTACACGGCTAGCTAGAGGCTGAGATTCACCACACCTTGCTGACTTCAGAGGACCATGAGTGGAGGTGGAGCCCAGGGGTTTGGAGTAACGAGTAGGGGTGAGGTGGTGGTGATGTCAGCTAACAGTTCCCGAGCACTTGCTTGGCCGGCCACATGCTGTGTGAACTGTTTTGTGCACCGTCTCATAAATCCTCACTGCAGCCCTCTGCAGTAGGTACTCTTGCCAGAACTTCCTCATGGAGGGAGCAACAGAATGAACCATAGAGGTTCCATAAGTCAATCGAGGCCCTACGACTCAGAAGTGGAAGAACAGAGATTTGAACCTAGGGCCCACACTGAACCATTTTGCTTTAATGAAGGTGGAAAAAACAAGGAGCAAAGGCCTAGGGGTAGGAAATGCAAGCAAGGCTTGAGTAGTGTCTTCAGAGCAATAGGATGACTTTCAGGATGCTTACTCAACTGTGTGACTTGAGCAAGTCACCTCCTCATCTGTGAAATGGGATGGTAGTACAGGAGCTCCACATGCCTGCAGAATCCACGTAACGTAGACAGAGTGCCTGGTACACGCAACAGGTAACTGGCCATGTTTCAGCTGCTGTTCCTGCACCCTATCTCTCTGTGGGGGGCCCCATCATGGACGGAGCTCCAAACTTGCATGCAGGTGGAAGCACAGGTGATAAAATGCACCAAATCCCTCCATTTTCCATTTTCTGCACATTTACCCACAACCCTCCCCTCAAAAGAGTTCATGGTCACCACCTTAAATTATGGAAGGTTTACTTCTGTTTCTTCCAGCATAGCCCTGCTCCCTGCTCTGGAGGAAAGAGGAAAGGCTTTCCTTGCTCAGTCCTGTCCTGGCTTGTCCCAGGCCTTGGCTAAACCTTTTCCCTTCTGGAGGATTTTTGTGTCTAATGGCCTCATGGGTAACCTCCCTGGAGGTGGTCACACGGGACCTGGGGTCAAAGCTGTACCATCCTTGGAGGCAGACACCACCCACTTCCCCTTTCAGAGGGTTCTTGGTAGCCAGTACTCTTTGATTGGCTTGAAATGTATATTCTGTTTTTCCTCTCCTCTCTGTAAATATTTGGGTTTCCTGCCTAAATATCTAGGGAGGATTGTGTACTTCTGGCTGTTGTCACCTCCCATGGCCCACTGTAATCTTGCTGTAGCTGCTTATCCGGTCCCCTTGATGGGGGAGAGGCTTGCCCCAAAGTCTAGGAGAGAAGCCCAGTCGAGCCCCTCCCTTCCTCTGAGTGGCTGGGTGCTTGTGTCTGAACCACTGTGCAGAGAATAGTCCGATTCTCCCCACAGTGCTGGTTTGTGCTGTGTGACCCGAGTCGGATCTCAGCCCTCTGTACTCCACTTCCTTTGAGTAACTCCATCCATTCATTTGAGAGGGCTCGGAGGGCCTGTATGTGGCTGGGGCCACAGCTTCCCACCCTCGGGCCTGCATTCCCAGGCCCAGCCCACAAGACATGCTCAGTCTGTGTGTGGGTGGGTTTTAGGCAACCACTGACTTGCTCAGAACATGTCTTTTGGGCCTGGGGGCCCAGCATTGTGCCTGGCTGTGGCGGGGACCAGAGAGCCCTGTGGACCTCTGGGTTTGAAGTCCAGTCAGGAGGGGAGGAGCCTCTTACAAGATAAGGTGGTTACTGGGTAAGTTGAGCCAGGCCCCAACTCTGGCCCTGGATCCTAGAGAGGAGAGGGGGCCTGCCATTATCAAAATATACTCCCACCTCCCTCGTCAAGCCACGGGAGGTGGGGCCATGTTTCCTAGTGGCTAAGGACAGACCTTCAAGTCACCCCCTGAGCACATTCCGTCGCTGGAACACCCTTAGGAGTGATAACAGCTGAAAATGCAGGTAATGCTCACTCTGTTCCCAGTTAACCTTTAAGACCAGCTTAGTGTTATCTACTGTTTGAGGGATTTTACTGAACAGACTGCCCTAGCCCTCCCTGGTCTGTTTCTCTCCAGGAATCCCCTTCTCTGCTCTCGCTATCTCCTGTTTGTGAACTTTTCCTAAACGCTTACCCTTGGGATTAACTAGGTGGGCAGCATGAGCACAGTTAGCAGGTCTGTCCCCGCAGGGTTAGGTGCAGGATGGTTGCCGTGCTCTCTGCTTTCAAGGAACTTGAGACAAAGCAAATATCTAGTCCTCCATTCGCCAGATGTTTATGTCACACATATCACACAAACGTCATGCATACATACTATGTACCCAGACCTATTTGAGACCTGCTGCAAAGAGTAAGTTTTATCCCTGACTTTTGGAGAATGTCTTCAGGCCACAGACTGGAAAACAAGAAGGCAAGTAATGTGGCAGTGGCGGAGGGGGCCAGGGGCTGGGGCAGCGTCCGGGGGTGGGCGGGGGAGGGGCAGACAACACCCCTCTGCCCTGCCCCTTCTTTGTGGAAACTTGTTTGATCTTCAGAGCCTTCTGAAGAGGAGGAGCAGGAGGGAGGCTGGGCTGTCTGCATGGGAGAAGGGCATGTCCCTAGCTTATATCTCCTTTGGCATGACCGGAGCCCGCACTGGGCCTTTTCTGTCCCATGACCCGCCCCACAGGGGCACCCCTTCCAACAGCTGACCAAGGATGTTGGCCCCAGGGGAGGGCTCTGCAGGCCCATCATCTGAGGTACCTTCCCGTGACCTCTGTGGGCCTGCCTCTGTGAGGTCTGGCCGTGAAATGCCATCACATTTGCCAGCTGGAAAACTCCAGGCCTGGTGAGGAGCTAGGGGGGTAGACTGTCTCTAGAACCAAACTCAAGTTTAAATGTGGTCCGCATGCCTCAGTCCAGAGCCTTTCTTCATGGAGCCGTGTGTCACCCCGCCTCTAACCCCCTTTTAAATGACCCTGAAATCAAAACCTTGATGGTTCGGGGTGTAGAGTGCTTACTCGGCCTACAGCAAACTGGTCTGCCTGATTTCTTAGCGTGCCCCACACACTCCTTCCTGGCATCTTGGGTGCCAGCTTCCTCACCCACCAGTGAGTTTGTCAGGGGTAAGAGACAAAACTTGAAATGGTGGTGAACCCTAGACTGAGAAAGGAGGACGTTTTTCAGGGCCATCCAGAGCCTGGGGCAGAAAGGATATGATGCCTTCCCCAGGAGTTTCCAGTCCCAGGACGCCACTCCCCACGTGTCTGCGCCCAAGAAGCTGTCGTTGGCTGGTTCGGGGCCTTGGAGGCTGGCACGGGTGATGGGGACAGAGGGGCAGGCTCTGAACACCTCTCCTGGCAGCGAATCATAAAATGTTGAAGCTGGAGGGCGCCTAGCAGATATCTAACGGGTCTCCCTTTACAGCCCTGGAGATAAGGCTCAGACTCTGTGAGGTTATGTAACTTTGCCAAGGTTGCCGTGCTCACCAGGGACAGGGTTAAGTACAATAGAGGGGTAATTAGAGCTAAGTGGGTCAATTAGGGAAGGCTTCTTGTATGTAGTGGCCATAAGAGGCAGCTTAAAAGGGGATTGCCACACCTGATAGGTTCCCTGGTCATTGCCACAGAGTCAGACATCTCAGGGTCAGATCCAAGTTCAGACCCCCAACGCGAACACCCTCTGTGGCTTCTCCCTGAGACTAAGGGTCAGCATTCCTGCTGTGGCCCGGGTGATCTGGACTCTGCAACTCATGTGGCCTCACCTCTCTCTGATCCCACCCTTGGTCCCAGTGCCTCAGTACAGACAGGAGGCCATCTTATGAGGGCAGAAAGGCCTATGTCCACTGATACCATGAATGACTGGGGACGGTGGCTAAGGCAGGCACGACGGCAGTCACACAGCAGTAGGAACATTAGCTGGCACTTCGTGAATTGAAGGAAAGCCTGCGTGGGCCAGGTCAGGGCCATTGCCGCACCTCGTCTACTCCCCAACAATGGTAAGACAGGGGCTATGGGGAACCTCATTTTGTAGGTAAGGCAACTGAGGCAGAGAGCTGGGATGACTTAGTCAAGGTCACGCCACTAGTTCCTGGCCTGAGCCCAAGCGTTCTGAGTCCAGAGCTCTGCAGAATTGCCTCCTTTTAGACTCCTAATGTCCTAAATTCCCGCCAGTCCTACCGACCTTGCTGAGATGCCAGACACTCCTTGGGCCCGTTTTCTGCTCAGGCTTCATTTTAGCGCCCAGCACCCCAGCAGCATGCTGCTCGCTTCGTTTGGCTTTGCACACTGCCGTTCCTGACCACACTGACCAAATATAGGTTTGTTTGCATTTTCAGTGTAAAAATTTTAAAGCAGGAAAACCTGAGTTATGTAAGTAGGTGCCACGGCTCAGAGTTGGGGCTGTCAGCTCGGCCCCTGGCCCTTTGCTGCAGGATTTATGGATCAGGGGACCCAGAGACCAAGTCCTCAAGGAAAATCAAGGAGCTGGAGGGGGAGGCACAGTTGCTCCCCAGCTGTGGGGTTCCTGTCTGCGTTCCACATGATCTGTCACCTCCCTGGCAGCTAAATCCACACTCTTGACACGTCTCTCCATTTGACTTCCCCAGGGCTAACCCCCAGCAGGACCCTGGTCTGCACCTTGGGAGGGAACAGCTTGAGCCTAGCCTTCCCCCTGGGGTGCGAGCGCCGCCCACACTGCCTGCACAGCCAGGGACAGACTGGTGATTTTGCTGCATGCTGAGGACCAGGGAAGGTCCTTTATGGACTGAATGTTTATTTTGGCTTGGGTGCCCTTTGTATCTAGTGCAAGTTTCTTGTTCTTCCCATGCCCCAGATGCAGGATGGCACCTGTTCACAGACCCTCTGTAGGAGAAAGGACAGCAGCTCATACCTTCCCCATCGCTCCTGTTCAAATAAAACTCTCACCTCCCAGGTCGTGGAATGTATCCTGACAGTGTTAGCTTTGGAAGGGTGCCCTTCCCTTCTCAGCATCCAGGCCCCCTCTGGAGCAGCGGGTGGCAGGGCCGCCTCTCACTCAGGGATAAGTGCTGAGTGGACTAAGTGGAGCAAGCTGTGCACTGGTGTCTTGTCAGCAACCCCCGGGGAGCAGGAAAGGGGAGGGTGTCCTGATTATCAGCTTTTCCACACCCACCTCTCCCATCCCCCAGACACAGACGAGGCCAGAGATCTACTTATGAGTGGCCCAGGAGGGGACTAGAAGACAGCTGGGGCCTGGCTTGGCTGTTTTGCTGTGTGACCAGTTCAGGTCACTGCCCCTCTCTGAACCAAGGACTTGTTCAGTAAGGCCAGTTAGACATTTACTGAGCACCAGCTGTATGCCCAGTGTTGTTTTAAGGGTTTTGGGTATTATGGGAAGGATTAGGTATTATCCCTGTCCTGGACAATGGGGCGGGGTCATGCATTGTAAGTTAAAGATATGACGTGTTGCGGGGGCAGGGGGGTCTCAGGTGTTCCGAGGTGAAAAGTTGCAGTCAGGGAGCGTCCCCCGACCCTGGGCCTGGGGCTCGCCTTCCTTTGAGCCCTGTCATTCTCTGGGCGCCCCTCCCCGACCCCAGCTACACTGGGCATTTGTCTTGTATGCACTCCCTCCCTCTTCCCTAATCCCACAAGGCCCTTAGCTTGTGCCCCATTGGATTCCAAACCTAGCACCACTAAAGAGGGTAATTATTAATGAATGTTTCTAACCGTGAAGCTCTATGTCCCTCTCCTTTGGCTCCCCACAACCCCCAGAACTCAGGACCAGCATAGCCCTCCTTTGCCTTTCAGATGGGCCCGCCCCCCATCTGGAAAACTGCTGGCACTAATTCGACCCATCAGGCCGGATTCTGCCCTCACCCAGAAAGCACTCTCGGGACTGTCCTCCCCCCTCAACGCCCCACCCCCGCCCCGCCCCACCTCTTGCATATACAGTGCCCTCTTCCCTGGGGACACTCCGTTCTCTTGGGACAGGTCAATAGGGTGTGTGTCAAAGTCCGTCATTATCTCCCTGGTTCACGTCTGTCTAGACCCAGGACAGAATCCTGAGCGGGCGCGGGAGAGGAGGGTGCCTGGGTAGAATACCAGGGGCACTTCTGGATCCTGCTCGAGAAGGCTCCGGTGCTCTCACCAAGTATGCAGGGAATTGGGAGTTCTCACTTTAGGTTATTTTTTTACTTTGCCCTCTCTTTTCGGAATTCCCCATCTCCCTCCACCTGCTTTGCTGGGGTTACCGTGTACATCTTAACCTTTCCCCTTCCTGAAGCTGGTTTCCCGCCTGTGTACACACTGCTCCCCACTTCTCCCCGCTCGTCTGCACAGTGTAATCCTTGCTTATCCACTGGCTTGCTGGGCTCTGGCTTGTGCAGTGAGAGACCCTCAGACAGCCTGCAGCAGAGCTACCTGGCCCGCAGGCTGCCCGGGTGGGGGTGGGGTGGCTTCCTGGTGCCTCAGCTTGATGTTTCTCAAAGTAGGTCTGTTTTCAGCCTTTTCATCTCATGTCACACATAAGCTAATTACTAAAGTTCTGCAGCACACCAAAATTATATTTTTTGCCGATCTGACAAAAAATTGGTATGATTTTAATTCATCCATACCAGATGGCTGTTGTTGTGTTGTTATTTTTTTACGAGCCAGTCTAAGGGGAAAGAGGTCAGTGCTCCTGACTAAATACTCAGGTGGTGCAGGTTTTACAAATTCTTGTGGCGCAGCGGTGTGCCTGCCGCAGCAGCCGTCTGAAAGTCGCCGGCCCACATCCCGAGCCAGACTTGAAGTCACACAACAACCCGCCGGTGTGATGGCAGAAGGGCGGCTCAGGTTTGGGTGCAGCTCTCCGTGAGCACCGGGTCAGGGAAACCCGACGGGTGGAAATAAACAGGCACTGCTGAGTTGCAGGCGGGGTTGTTGGTGCCTTTGCTTTCTCTGCCTCCCCTGTTTTCTGTGATGCGATTGTATTGCTTTCAAAACAGCAGCGTTGAGTTTTCTTAAAGGGTAAGATACTGCCTATGTCGTTAGCCCCCTCCACACTGGCAGTTTTCTAAGGAGTTTTTAAATTTATTTTTAGAGAGAGGGGAAGGGAGAGAGAAAGGTAAAGGGAGAGAAACATCTACGTGAGACAGAAACATAGATTGGTTGCCTCTTGTACACACCCCAAGCGGGGACCGAACCCCCAACCCAGGAATGCGCCGTGACCGGGAATCAGACCGGCAACCTTTCACTTTGCACCGATGACACCGAACCAACTGAGCCACACCGGTCAGGGCTGCACTGGCCGTTTTTAATGTACAATGTACAGAAACACAGATAAACGTGGTTTTAACAGAGCACACACCGAGAACGGGTGTCCCTTCTATAACCACTAAACACTTTCAGGGGAAGGGTCTCAAAGGCCGGGGGCACCCGGGGGGCCTTGGGTCTGCAGACCTGGAAGTGTGAGTTGGGCACAGGAGTTGACAGTCACATGAAGAGAGTGTGGTCCCTCAGCAGAGGCCTGGCAGGACCGAGGGGCTCCAGAGGCTGTCTCCAGTGTTGGAGGCAATGTTCCTGCATAGAGGGGACCCTCCAGAGCCCTCTGACAAGTATTATCTTTGCCTCTGTGTGTACCCAGGTCTCCCAAACCCTGTGGAGACCAAGAAAATCTTGCCCTGCCTTTCGGATTAACAAAAAAAGCAAGCACGGGGGAAGGCTTGGGGCAGCCGGGACCGTGCAGGAGCCCGCTGTGGGCCTCGGCTTGGGCCAGCCAGCGGGCCCAGGGGAGGCAGCCCCTGCTCAGGGAAGGTTATTACTACACGATATGATGGACTATTATAGCTGTTTCATTTTAAATTAAAATTCTTAAAATTAAAGTTTAGATCTTCGGTCACACTGGCCATGTTTCAAGGGCTCGGCAGCCACAGGGGACTGCTTGGATACAGAGCGTTCCGTCAACACAGGGCTCTGATGGAAAGCACTGGAGTGTTGGGGGGAGTCTGCTGGGGTTTCCAGTGGCACCCCAGCTT
>PVJI01019203.1:0-31589 GCA_004026765.1 Micronycteris hirsuta
CTGTAGAAATCACTTTCCCAACAGAAAAATGGTGTGTGTGCATGTGCATGTATACATTTTAAGACTCAGTAAAATGAAGGGATTAAGCAAAAAAAGAATCTATATCTATCTGCTTATCTATCAATCAATCATTTATCTATCATCTACCTATCATTTATTAACACACATAAACACAGTAACAGACAGAAAGGGGATGAAGAGAGGTTGTAGAGGGTGAAGGGGGGTTAAATGGGGATGGTAAGTGATTTTACTTTGGTCAATGTGCACATGATGCACATGATGCACATGATTTCAAAGATGTTTTGTTGAGTTGTACACTTGAAACATGTGTGATTTTGTCAACCATTATCTCCCCAATAAACTCAATGTAAATAAGTAAGTAAATAAATAAAATTACACTTAAAAAAAGATTCAGTGAGGGTAAAAGAGCGGAAATTACCAGATTAAGATAAGTTCTTTGCTCCATAAACCCTTAGCTTCTCAAACAATGTATTCTTTTGAACTCTATGAAAAAAATATCACTTCCCTATATGTCATGCACCCCAAACATATGGAATTTGCAGTTAGAAGCATTTCAAGGGCACTTGGTATAATAGCTTCTTTTTCCCTAGTATGGTGACATTTAGTTACATAAAAATGTCAGAATATGACAAACACAAACTTAAACCAAAACAGATGAAGAACTTGAAAGTATAAGTCATGGAGTCAATTTTAAATTCAATGTCTTAGCGTTTTATGACAGTCAACCTGTATATGATAAAGTGATGGTTTATTCAAATTTTCTGATAAGTGCTGAGCATTTTCAAGTTTCTAGAAAAGAATGAATAACGGCTTAGCTTATATTTTGTGTAAATATGAGAATTATTTTATTTGATTTTTTAAATTTTAATCTAATGATGTTTATTTAAATAATCAGGAAGAGAAAATTCAGACACTTATATTTTTATAGAATTCCATTAAATATTGTGCCCAAACCTTAGGACAGAAAGAGTCACAGAAATTATTCATTTATTTGAGGGAAATATATCTGATTTAGTTCAGAAATTATTTTTTTCACTATATTTTCATTATTCTTTTTATTAAATACATTTGAATTTTGTTGTTGTTCAAGTACAGTTTTCTGCCTTTTCCTCCCACCCTTTCCTACCACCCCAGCCATCCTCACCTCCCTCCCCCATTTCCACCCCTTTGTTTTTGTTCATGTGTCCTTTATGGGGGGAAAAGGTGAAGGGTTTACAGGAGAATGATTTTAAAAGAAAATATTAAAAACAGTACATTTTTTATGTTTTTTTAAAATATACAAATAACATTTAGGTACCATTGTTTAAATTTTTTATAATTTCATTATAACACAGTGTGTGTGTGTGTGTATGTGTGTGCTTACAAAAAAATCCATGAGAACAGGAGGCTTTCTGCACAGCAGAGAATTAACATGGCTCTTGGAGAGGGCTTATTCACTATCTGCCTCATTGGTCTAAGGGCTCTCGAGAATTTCATTAATGGTCACTACTATTATAGGTGATAGGTTTTTTTTGTTTGTTTGATTAGATTTTTTAGTTTTATTGATCCCATTGAACACTCCTATTGAGTACTTGGGGGAACTGCAGTACAAGATGTTTAAGCAATTTAACAAAGTTGAACAACTGCAAGTGATGATTCCAGAAATCAGACAACATGACCTCAAAGCTCACATGTTAGGCACAAGCCATACAGCCTCCCACATTGGTAGTATGCTTTAGGAGTGCTTGAAAATCAGTTAAGCTTTAGCATTACAACTTTAATAGAATAATAATAAAAATGATTTAAAAAATATATAACAGCAGGAACAAATCCACACAGCCTCAACATGTACTGCAAATTTTAATGCTTGCTATCCTTTAGAGAACTTCTCTATTTCTTTTATAATAAAAGTCAGTATTAAATTTTAATTATGTAGGAGACCTTTTACTAAAAATTAAAACATTACAGATTAGCAAAGTTTCCTTTTCCTATGACCCTCAAACGATCTCATTCTCCCCTCTACTTCCCTAAGATTTAGTGTTATTAACTTATATTTGATCTTCTCAACACTTTATAATGTAGACATTTATTCTATCCCCACACATATATAAAATATATAGTAATTAATTACATGAACTATATCATCCAGCATATAATTTTAAATGCTTTCACTAGGCAATAATAAATTTTACTTCAATGATTTAAAATACAATATCCCAAAGTACAAATATGTTAGTTTATCAAGTACCTTTTTAATAATTTGTTTTTGTTTTATTTTGTTTCAATAAAAATTCTTTTTCACACTTTGTTTTTTATAGGTGAGGATACTTTTCTAAGTCAGATGCCTTGAAAACTTTCATGCAGTACTTGTACTTGTATTTCAATAGTAATGCCAAGTTGCCATTCAATTTCTTTGTGCCAATTTATTTTCCCACGGCAGTGTACAGGAGGTTTAATTTCTCAACAAATTCACCAAGTCTTGATACTATCAAACCTTTTAAAATCTGCATTCTAATACATAAAAAATACTACTGTTTAATATGATTTCTCTGATTGGTAGTAACTTTGAAAATCTTATTCAATGTAGTATTATGATGTTTTTGTTTTTTTCTAATTTGACTGTTTCTTACCATCATTCATTTTTCTAGATATTTGGTTTCTTTTTCTTTAATGTTTTGCAATTCTTGATGTATCTTTTGCCTGATATAATTTTATTCACTGGTTATAAGTTTTAGAAGTCAAATTATTGTATTTTTCTCTTTTTGTTTCTCCTGACTTCACATTTTGAAGAATAAAATTACAACTAGTTCTTTAAGGAAGATGGCACAAACCACAAATACACTTTTGAATAGAGTCTTACCTTAAAAAATTATCAATATAAAAATTTATGAACCGTGCACATTCGAAATATCAGGTGGCATCCTTGATTTCAAATCAGAAGTTATGACAGAAAGAAGTGCAGGTCAGTATTAGGGATGATTAAGCCTAGTATTTTGCTGTTTCAAATTTGTCAAATGGAAACATTAATTTCTAGCAAGACAGTGTTGACATTGTTTTCATTGAGTTTGGGCAACCAAAGTCCAACATAAAAGCCCAAGGTTGAAATCAAAAGACAGATAGAAGATAGGTGAGGCACAACTGGAGGCAGGTACATAGTGATGGAGAGAAACAGATATGGTCTAACATACCTGATTGATAAAACCAAACAGAAAAACAAAGAAGATCTGTACTTAATAATGGGTAACAATGCACATAATGAAGGTATTTGCTTATCCAGTTCACTGAAAGTGGACTCAGATTCTTTTTTTTTTTAAGATTTTATTTATTTATTTTTAGAGAGAGAAGGGAGGGAGAAAGAGCAATGTATGGTTGCCTCTCACATGGCCCTCACTGGGGACCTGGCCTGCAACCCAGGCATGTGCACCGACTGGGAATCGAATCAGGACTGCTTGGTTCCCATCCCAAGCTCCATCCACTGAGCTACTCCAGCCGGGCTTGGACTCAGATTCTTAATACCCTGAATTCTGTTAGTTGTGTCAATATGATTTTTAATTACTTTATTGTTGTTCAATTACAGTTGTCTGCATTTTCTCCCCATCAATATGATTTTAATAAATGACAACTCAGGATATATTAATGACATTGCCTAAGAAAATAAAGTAATCGCAGTAATAGAATCAACATTTAATTTTATGTCAGTATTATGCTTGGATTTAAGAAAGAGTAGTAATCATTATTATACAGCATAGCCATTGAGAATGCTTAGTTTGTGCCCTATAGGGTTCCTAAATGTTACTTTAAAAATAATTGTTTTATATAGAGAATATAATATGCTATTAGATTCTGTGATTCCTAAAATGTTTTTGAGACTCTAAAAAATGTTCCATCTATAAGATACCAAATATCTGGATAATCATAGAGCCTGTCATTCAAAACAGTGTTTTTAGTAGAGTTTGCAAATATGTGAATGATGTGATCTCCTGCCCACCAGAGGAGCCAGGCTAGATTGTTCTTGCCAGCCAGAGTGAAACAGAATTGGGAGAGGTCGAGTGGATGTTATTAGAAATTGGCCACATGAAACGGGAGACAGCACATATCAAACTAACAGGAGGATCAGAGCTAAGGGTCACACTGAAGCAGCCCTAATAGAGCCAAGAAACACATTTCATTGTAGATCATGGCAATGAACTGGAAAAGATAGTAAATAGTTTACAAGGTGCCTTCTTATACAATCATTATGTTTCTCAAAATTGTTCTATGTGAAATTCTTAATAGCAACACTACTTTCTTTCATGTGAGGGTTTTAGATTAAGAGGAAATGTAAATAAGTAAGATGCCTAAATAATGTCTCACATGTTATAAATTTTGATTATGGGTTTTTTTTTCATTTCTGTTTTCCATGTGCATACATGCTGCTGCAAAAAAATATAACAGCACAGGCTATAAGTTTGGTTTGCAAAGCCATGTGTACCATTTTGGTTCTTCCAGATGCTACTATAGCAATATTTCATGATCTTAAGGTTAATTAATATACATGCCTTCTTGGTCCTTAAATGTTCCTCTCCTACTGAAACCACATGAACTCCCAATACAATATTGATTATGTCAAAGAGAGATATCAAACATGACATCAAGTACCTAAAGATGTAAGTAGTTGGGATGTATGGGATCAGAAAAGAATATTATATCTGATTCTTTTTAAATAAAGTCTCTTATGAAGTTTGCTTTCCATGGAAATTTCCACAAAACATAAGTTTAGTTCATTAAGTAATTGCCTATATTTTGCTCAGCTGCAGTGATAGAAGGCCTTACAGAGAACAGATCCTAGAAAACTGTCACTTAAAATAAATTAACATCTGTCTTGAAGATATGACTTTAGGTACATTTCAAAAGACAAAGTAACCAAATTATTTGCTTTACTTTCATTACTGAGCCAAGTTCCTGACATGGGAATATAGAATTATACTCTACTCAGAGTGATAATTCCACCATTCTAGATCACTATTAAATAGGTATTCTTCATAGGTAGTTACAATCTATTCCAATGAATAACTACTCTACTTCTGTTTAACAATTTCTGTATTCTTATTAATTTCATTTGAGGAAAATGAGAATTTCTTTCAGTTAGTTAACTCTTCTATATATTGCTAAATCACCTGCCTTACAGAATCATATTATTATAAACAATTAAAATTAGAATGGACCATTAAATCATCTAACATAGGAGAGGATAATGATAATAGACTGGATTTTACTTTTGTGTTAGATAGTGTTAAATTATCTACCAGAACCATTTTATTCACTAGTGTAATGGTTCTTAAACAGGTTTATATCTGAGTCAGATGGGAAAATTGTACTTCAGTGATCCTGGGCCTTTATATAAGTAGCTCTAAAGATTATCTGTTGCATGATAAAGTTTAAGACATTCTGCTTTTAGAGGTGGAAATTATTGAGGCTTCATTTTGTATTCTGAGAAAACCTGGTGTGTAGATAGTAACTTGCTGGAGGTCATAGAGCCAGTCAGTATCAGAGTCAGTATCTAAACCTTCGTTTAAGATGCGTACAGGGAAGCTGACAGGGAAGTCCATTTTGTGGTTCCGCTCCATGAGACAGAAATCCAACTGGCCACACAAGGTGAACCAGTGATGGGTGCTTGGACAGTTGCTTGGAGAAAATGATGAGGTCACACTGTGAACCAAGAAATGGTTGTGACCAGCTATTGCTGTCTGCCATGAATGCAAGAAAAATTCAATTTCTTTGATTTAAAAATAGCTCGAGATCAATTCTCGAGATCAATTCTCGAGATCTATTTTTAATAGTTTTGGGTATTTTACAAGGATTTCATTTAGTTAAACCCCCTATTGTCCTTAATGTTTTTTGGTGAAATACTCCAAGTCTCAGAAATTTCTTGTATGTTCCTTAGGGGGCATTAAAGGTAAAAAGAAGTTCAGTGAATCAACAGGCAGGACACAAGTTCCAGTTCCTGCCCTAAAATGAATGTGTTGTAAACTTGGCCAAGATAGTTTTTTGCTAAAGGATAGAGATATTCTTGTGACAAAATTGAATTATTTGGACTTAGTAATGTGAAATATTTTTTTTTCCTAGTGTAACATGGTCAATGTCAATGCTCTATATTTTGACAACAATGATCCTTCCAGTTTAGGAACAATATTCTGACCCAACATCTCATATTTTCATCATGTTCAAAAAAACATTCACCACTTGGTTAGTCTTTTAGAATCTCCATAAGGGAATGCACAAAGGCATGGAATGGCAATATATCTCTGCAGACATCTCTGTTTTGCAGGACAGGAAACAGAGCACAGGTATCTCTGTTTTGCAGGATGGGAAAGAGAGCAGTAACTGTGCAAAGGATTATAAGAATGTGTCAGATTCTAATAGTCTAAGACAAAATCACTAGCAAATTATATGGATATTTCAGATTTGATGGCTGGGGAAAAAGTAAAGAATTTGTGCAAAAATTGTAGTTATTAGTGGTAGATCCATGTGTAAAGATTGTCCAGTTCATGTTGGTGCCATGTTTCTAAGATGTAATTTTTACAACTTTTTATTACTTTTGTCATTTCTTATGAAATAAATACCATGAAATAATTCTATTTAATTTTTAGGCTTTTGCACAAAAAAAATCCCTAACCATACATGCTCATAAAAGTAGATAGAATAAGACAATGATGCCCCACTATCACTACTCTCGTACCCTAGTAACCACCTTCTAAAGAAGGTAGTCCTCTATCTCATCTTGGCTCTGTAAGACTGCAGAATGTGACTTTGTGAAAGTCTCTTAAACTTTCTGGCTCTTTATCTCCAGAGTGAGAACAATAGCAGAATAATAGTTTTGGGAATTTTACAAGGATTAAATAATAATATGAGAATATAATGTGTCAACAAATGTTATATATGTATGTAGAAACCTCACTTTAGAGATGCAATATGGTTCTAGTAGCATAGGTGTCTGGAAAATGTTAAACTCTGTAAATGTTGACCTCTCTGCAACCTCATGCTTGGCTGACTGACCAGAAAACCAAAACGCTATTCAAAGACATGTCATATCCCAGGAAGGAGGTTAATCAGTATAGAGTGTAACAACTGCCTGATGTTAATTAACCTTGACCTTTTAACTTAGTGATGCATTGTTCTCTCTGGAGATTTACACAACTGCTCACCATCTACTTTTGCTATTTAACCTTGCTATAAACCCCCTTTAGAAAAGACCCTGTCCTGGAAGGGGTGTGGATTCTTCCTGGCCCACCACCACTGGGAAGAGCTGGTTTTCATTATACACACACACATTTCTCCTATCAATAAGGCTCTTATATATTTGAATAAGGCTATGTGTCAGTTCTTTGGAATTAATCCTAAATTTAGAATTTTGGGGATTTCCCACAACAATTGGCACTGTGAGCAGGATTCCCAAGAACCCACAAAATCCAGTGGGGAAATGGGGGAAAAACAGGCTCTACAGGGGGGAATTCCAGGATGGCCAAGTGCCTATACTTTGGGTCAGCTTGCACTAGCATTGGATACTTGAGGAGCAGTGAGTGAGTATGGGGATACCCTGCAAATGCCTGCCAGAGTATCAGAGTTACTGGAGAGGATTAGGATAGATAAAGGAAATACATATATGGTGGCCATTGTAGCCTGGTCCTAACTTTGTGCTTGGAGATTTTCTTGGGAAAAGGTATTAGCGCTGGCCACTAGGAATCACTGGTTGAAAGATGATCTTCAATTAGAAAGGGAAGCCTGCTGGGCACAGGTGGCTACTACTGAAGGGCTTGCATAACATTTGCCAGAAAGTGATGAAAAAGTAGAAACCTTAGCCTCAACAGAAAATGGGTGCCAGGCTGCCAAGTCTGGGCAATTATGGTTAAGGCCAACTGAGATCCAAAGACCTAGAATCCATGAAAGGATTCATCCCTCCCTTTCTCCTTGTCTGATAAGGATGAAATTATTGACATCCCTCAGGGCTCCCTAGAGTCCCCCCTGATCATGATAACTAAAATAAAAACAGAACAACTATGGTGGCAGGGTGTGAATCTTGCAAACTTCCCAGCACAAGAGAGATGCCAGTTCATGTCCATGACAGAATATACTTGTCGTATGAACATGGAATTAGAAGTGAGGAATATATACCAACACAAGAGGAAGAGTCAGTGTCAGGCTGACTGCTTTGCCTATGGGATTCAGGCACCAAGGGAGTTATTTGGACTAGGAGGAAGACTGTCCAAGTAACTACTCAGCCAACCTTGTGACAGCAGTTATACAATGCTGTTAATGAGGATCAGGTAGTTTCTTTACCAGTCTAGGTACAGGTGGTATGTAAAGGTACAGGGCCAAATATTGGCAATCTGCCCTCTTCTCCACCCTGCTGGTAGACCATAAAAGAACTTCAGGAATTAATTATAAATTTAGGAATGAGAAATTCCATTTATGCTCAGAATTTTCAGGATCAGATAATGAGATCTTAACCTCTGCCATGAAGGATATTATTCTGCAGTCTTCTCCTAGCTAATAGTGTGCACCCTTAGTCTCCATTCTGAACTATGAATGCTTAGGCAGCCAGTGAATCAAGTAGCTCAGGATATAGCTGATTTAGAAGAAACATAAAAGACTTAGGGAAAGGCAAATAGCTGGGCTACTGAGAAGAAAAGAAGAAGGGGATAAAAAGGTCCTCTTAGTGTCTATTGGCATCAATTGTGGTTTGATCTCATGAAGTGTGGACACCATTAGAAAAGATTGATAAATAGCCAAACATGGTGTTGGTGCAATTGTGGCAGAAACTAAAGCCTAAAAAGAAATTTCAGAAGCTGCCACCTAAGAGTGGACCCATCACAGACTGGAATTAGGTTATCCATCCAGCCCTTTCTGAGAGGAACCTGGGCCACTGGTTTAGGAAACTGGCTGATGTTTCTTAACAAGGACAGTACAGAGGTATGAAAGACCCCACGTAGAGCTAATCATCTAACATCTGCTCTGGTAGATGCTAGAGCAGAATGCACAGTGATCTTTGGTAATACCCATAAGTTTGTAGACTATGTTACTGATACAGATGGCTATGGTTCCATAAAAGTGAAGCACGTCTCACTCTGTATGCAGACTGGTTGGTTGTTTCTAAGGTCCTATCAGGTGTTCATTTCCCCCCTGTTTAAATACATGTTGGGTATTGATGTCATTAGCTCAATTAAGCTAAATATTTGTCACAATAAGAGAGTTTCATTTGTGAATACAAGCAAGCAATCCCACGCTCAAGGGAAAGGCAAAATTGTCACCAGTGAAGCTCCTTGCACCAAGGTGGATAGTATCAGTGAGACAGTGTTGCTAACCTGGGGGGCATGCAGAGATCATCAATATCGCTAAAGAGCTATGCAGAGTGGGTATAATTTGTCCTACTCACAGTCCATTTAACGCTCTTGTCTTGCCAGTCCACAAGCCAGATGGCTCATGGAGAATGACAGTAGACTACTGGAAGCTTAGTAAAGTAGTTCCCCCAATCCATGCTGCTGTTCCTAATATCGCCCAATTACTAAATGAAGTCAGCGAGTCTCTGAAAACATTATTTTGTATTAGATGTTGCTTTAGTATTCCTATAGACCCTAAAAGTCATGATTAATTTTCCTTCATTTGGAATATAGAACACTGGACGTTTCAGGTGTTGTCACATGCATAGCCCCACAATTTTCATGGTTTAGTAGTAAAAGATATATCTGTGTGGAGAGGTGGCATTACATTATTATATTGATGATATTATGCCACCAGGAAATGACCTTGCTATTTTACATAAGGTGGCAGAGAGTCTAGTAGAGCACCTGGAATGACGGGAGTGGGTCATAAACTGAAACAAGGTACAAGGGTTTGGGTTTTCTGTCAAATTCTTGGGAGTTGTCTGGTCTGATAATACAAAAATCGCTCCCACTGCTGTGTTGGGTAAAACTCAAAATTATCCTATTCCAGAACCAGAGGAGGCCTTTTATTCTCCTTCTCGCTTAGCTGTTATGTCCCTTGTATAGATCAGTAAATAAAAGAGCAATTTGGTATCGGAGACAAGAGCACACTGATGTCTTTACCAATGCAAAGTTGGCAGTGAGACAAGCTCAAGAATTGGGGGTAGTAGATGTCCAACCCTTGTGAATTAGATGTTGCAGTCTATCCAAAGGACTTTGAGTGGAGCTTCTGGAAAAAGTAAAATGGGAGGAAGTTGCCCCTTGGTATCTGGTCCAAATTTGAAAGGGAACAGAGCAAAGCTATAGTCCTATGGAGAAACAACTTTTGGCAGCCTACCTTAGTCTACAACATGTAGAGAGGATCATGAAACCCTTCCCAGTAACACTAATGATACAATATCCTACTTCAAGATGGATCAAAGAGTTCTCTAAACCCTAATCGGGAGTGGCCAGTCCACTACCCTGCACAAGTGATATGCCTACCCGCAGCGACAATGTGCTCTATTGACCAGTCCACCCAGTGCTGAGCTACATGCCATCTTGGACCCAGTCGTGTATTTTAATGAAATGCCTGTGTACACGGACATGGTTTGTGGACACACAAACCATTAGAGTAACATATTAAGGAAAGTCAGTTACCAATCCCTATGACTACATGGTATACCAATGGGTCTGCTAAGGGCAATCTGCCCCATGGGCTGCAGTGGTCATACAGCTGAGTACAGACACCATATCGCTGGATGGAGGAAGCCAGCAAAGCAGTCAATGGGCAGAACTGAGAGTAGTTTGGATAATACTGTTACATGAACTGAGCCATATTGCTCTGGTGACTAAGAGCTGTGCTGTTTCACTCTGTAGATGAGACAATGGGAAAAAAACAACTAGTAACTTCAACCCTGTCCCCTGTGGGGAGCTGAAATATGGAATATGATCTGAGAAAGGACAAGAGTCTTGGAGGTCACATTGTGCCACATACTAGCCCACAGGGTTACATATCCTCTGCAAAATGAGGAGGCAGATCCGTTGGCTCAAGTTTGAAACAGAGGAAAACAAGAAGTATTGCATTGGATACATAGAAAGACTGGAAACAAAGTGGTATATGCCCTTTGGGAAATTGTCAAATAGATGGGCATGAAGTTCACCCATGTCCATATTAAGGAGGCATGCCAAGAGTATACCACTTGTTCGCTTGAACACAAGAGATAGTTATCATGGCATCTTGGACAGATAGCAAGGGCAGAAGCATAGGCTATGAGGTGGCAGATGGATTACATTTTGCCCTTGCTGCTATCTCAGAATTGTAAATATGCTTTGCTGAGCATAGACACAGCCACTGATCTGTTATAAGCATACCATAGCAAGGAGGCAACCCAGAGGGCTACCATATAGAGACTTAGGCAATTGTGTGTTACATATGAATTCCTATGGACATTGACAGTGACCAAGGGACTCATTTCACTGGTCACCAGGTGTAAGAATGGGCCAGTGAGAACAATATAATGTGGCACTTTTATTTGCCCTAAAATTCTAAAGCCACTGGATTGATCGAGAGGATAAATGGACTATTGATGCATGCTCTGTGAAGAGAAATCCATTCTTTAAAAGGGTGAATACATAGGTTCTCAGAATCTCTGATGGAACTTAAAGCTATACCAGGCAACTACATTCCAGTGCATATCACCTCTTAACCAGTGGACCACTAACAGTGATGAGGGTTCAGCTAGAGAGCTTGGTTGCTGAAAGTACTTACAAGTGGGGCCATACAATGGCAAATTATTGACAGCTCTACAAGACTATGCACCAGAGACCAGTCATCTACACTTATCTTTAGTAAGACAGATTTACCTCCAGATGGTTTGGGCTCATTAAATCCTTCAGGGAGGGACAAAAATATTAACTTGCAAATAATTCCTTGGTTACTTCTAGCACCCTCTCATTGGCTCGTGGTACAAAACCTAAAAGACCAAACATTAATGGCAGTAACTTGGAATATTATCATTCCTCACCTTACATTAGTACCCACAGCAGTCCCATCGCTTGCTGGGAACTTGGTCTAGTACTGTACACCATGGCAGAAAACTGCTCCTAGCTACAGTGTTTTTTCTTTGTGCATATTTTTTATTGTTGTTCAATTACTGTTGTCCCCATTTTTCACTCATTACTCTCCCCTGCTCTACCCATATCCACCTCTCACATTCAATTCCCCCCATTGTCTTTGTCCATGGGTCCTTTATACATGTTCTTTGTCTTGACCCTTCACTTTCTTTCCCCCATTATTTCCCTCCTCTGTCCTCTCTGATCACTGTCTCTTATTCTTTATTTCCATGTCCCTGGTTCTATTTTGCTTGTTTGTTTGTTTTGTTGATTAAGTTCCACTTCTAGGTGATATCACATGGTATTTGTATTTCACCACCTGGCTTATTTCACTTAACATAATGCTCTCCAGTTCTATCCATAATGTCACAAAGTGTAGGAATTCCTTCTTTCTTTCTGCTTTATAGTATTCCACTGTGTACACGTACCACAATTTTTTGGTGCACTCATTTGCTGATGGGCACTTAGGCTGTTTCTAGCACTAGGCTTTTGTAAATTGCACTTTTATGAACATTGGGGTGCATAGTTCTTTTGAATTGGTGTTTCAGGATTCTTAGGTTACACTCCCAGCAGTGGAGTCACCAGGTAAAAAACAGTTCCATTTTTAGTTTTCTGAGCAAATTCCATACTGTTTTCCACAGTGGCTGTACCAGTCTTCATTCCCAACATCAGTGTACTAGGGTTCCCTTTCCTCCACAATATCACCAGCACTTCTTGTTTGTTGATTTGTTTATGATGGCTATTTGGATTGGTGTGAAGTAGTATCTCATTATGGTTTTCTAAAAAATATATTGTATTTATTATGTTATTACAGTTGCCCCATTTTTTCTCCCCTTTATTCCCCTCCACCCTGTAATGCCCTCCCACCATCATTCCCCCACCTTAGTTCATGTCCATGGGTCATACATATGAGTTATTTGACTTCTCCATTTACCACACTATTCTTAACTTCCCCCTGTCTATTTTGTACCTACCATTTATGCTTCTTATTACTTGTACCTTTTCCCCCATTCTCCCACCTCACCAACCCTACTGATGACCCTCCATGTGAGCTCTATTTCTGAAATCTGTTCCTGTTCTAGTTGTGTGCATAGTTTGTTTTTGTTTTTTTAGGTTTGATTGTTGATAGTTGTGAGTTTGTTGTCATTGTACTGTTTGTGTTTTTTTATCTTCTTTTCCTTAGATAAGTCTTTTCAACATTTCATGTAATAAGGGCTTAGTGATGATGAGCTTCTTTAACTTGATCTTATCTGGGAAGCACTTTATCTGCCCTTCCATTCTAAATGATAGCTTTGCTGGATAGAGTAATCTTGGATGTAAGTCCTTGTCTTTCATGGCTTTGAATACTTCTTTCCAGCCTCTTCTTGCCTGCAAGGTTTCTTTTGCGAAATCAGCTGATAATCTTAGGGGAACTCCTTTGTATGTAACTGCCTCTTTCCTCTTGCTGCTTTTAGGATTCTCTCCTTTTCTTTAATCTTGGGTAATGTAATTTGATGTGCATTGGTGTGTGCTTCCTTGAGAGAACTTCTTTGTGACTCTCTGAGTTTCCTGGACTTCCTGGAAGTCTATTTCCTTTGCCAGATTGGAAAAGTTCTCCATTATTTTTTCAAAAAAGTTTTCAATTTCTTGCTCTTCCTCTTCTCCCTCTGGCACCCCTATAATTTGAATGTTGGAACGTTTAACGTTCTCCTGGAAGTTCCTAACCTTTCCTTATTTTTTTTTTTTTTGAATTCTTGTTTGTTCATTCTCTTCTGGTTGACTGTTTATTTCTTCCTTTTGGTCCAAACTGTTGATTTGAGTTCTGATTTCTTTCCCTTCACTGTTGGTTCCCTGTATATTTTCCTTTATCTCAGTTTGGGTAGCCTTCACTTTTCCCTCTATTTTGTGATTGTACTCAACCAAATCTTTGAGTATCCTGATTACCAGTATTTGGAACTGTGCATCTCATAGGTTGGCTAGCTGTTCAACGCTTAGTTGTATTTTTTCTGGAGCCTTGATCTGTTCTTTCATTTGGGCCATATATATATTTTTTTCAGCATGCCTGTTACATAGTAAGGGGTGGAGCCTTAGATATTTGCCAGGGCAGGGCAACCCTTGTCCCTGCATTGTGGTGCTTTATGTGGGGGAGCAGTCAGAGAGGGAACAATCCTGCCTGCTCAGCTCTCTGCAGTCTTTCAGTCACGTCCTCCTTTACCCACAAGTAAATTGTACCTTTCTGGTGTGGATTCCTGGGTGGGTAGTTTTGTGTATCCTCTAGGACCCTGCGGGCCTTTCCAATAAACTCTTCTGTGAGGCTGGGAGTTTCTCCTACCACCTCAACCCTCACAGGATTTTTCAATCGGAGGTTTTGAGGCTTTATTTCTCCACACTGGTACCCTGAGTTGCATGGTCTGTCTCGCTCCCCAGTTGCTCCTCCTGGTTATCTGCTCTCAAATGTCAAACCACCCACTCTGCTAGCCATGGCCTTGCCATGAGTCCTCTCCACCCTGGCTGCCTGTCTCTGCTCCTCCTACTAGTCTGGATGAGTGTTTTGTCTTTAAGTCCTTGGTTGTTGAACTTCCATACAATTTTATTTTATGGCAGTTCTGGTAGTTTTTGTTTTTAAGTTTGTTGTCCTTCTTTTGGTTGTGTGAGGAGGAGAAGTATATCTACCTATGCCTCCATCTTGGCTGGAAGTTTCTCATTGTGGTTTTAATTTACATCTCTCTGGTGTCTAATGATGCTGATCATCCTTTCATATAGTACAGATGACAAAGTGGGTTGTGTTTTCCCTGAAGCTTATGATTTACTATTGCTTCTGCCTATAACTTCTTTGCATTTCCAGCTATAGCTTGCAAGGTAACATATTTGCCACCTGGACTCACATACTGGTGGCACTTCAGAATGAGAGCAACTGCTGGGTCTGTGGAGAAATGCCCTTTTCTGCTGCCAATGAACTTCCATGCAATGATCCATCCTGCCAACCTTACTACCCGGTGTGTGCTTGCTACCTGGAGACCCACAGAGATCACTGTGAAGTCTGTCTGTCCTATAATGATACCCCTGCTCCCTTCCTCATTCTTTCACAGACTAAGACTCTTAGTACTATTATATATCCCCTTGGGTGGGAACAGATCACTAATTCCCATCCTGTTATGTACACCAACATTTGAGATTGCTTAGAGTAGCTATTCCCAGTTAATGTAGTTCTTGCCCATCACACCTCCTACTTCATTCGTACTTATAACGGGAGCTGCTCCAGCACCCTCAGGGTTGCTGTGGACATGTGGCACTTATGTCTGGACCTACCTGCTGAATACATGGACATGAACAGGTACACGTACACAAGAACAGCTGTACTTATTCTGGTATATCTGGAATAATCTGGACATACCCCCAGCTAATTGCCCTGCCATGCATGCCTGTTGGGGAAGAAACAAGCCTATGACATTTTGGATGTATCTTTACCATTCTTCTCCTCACCTGTAAACCATTGTTACTCTAGAATGGCAAATCACTGCATTATCTAATCATTCTGTCCAAGCTCTTAATAGTTGTATGTATGATATAGCTCTTTTAGATCAAGAAACTAAACAAATAATAAAAGTGATGTTGCAGAACCAAATGGCTTAGAGTATACCTACTGCTGCTGAGGGAGGAACTTGCATCCTTATACATATTGATTTTTTAGTATGTAATCCTGATCATCATCAAGATAAATCCTTTTCTCTGACCAAAATGGCTACCCAAATCTCAACTATTCAACTGCTAGGAACAGATCCTTTATTCATTTGGTTTCGTTCATTATCACTACTGTGAAAGGGAGCTCTGTTGGGCATTATTATTATCTATTTGTTAATTATGGGGGCATTTGTGGGGTACACTGCTGCTGTGCCTTCAGATTCCAAACCATTATGGTGCAAAGAGTCCAAGAGAAATTTCAGAAGATTGTTGAATAAAATTTAAGGACCCATATTTTATCTGTAGTAGAGTACAGGGGACCTCATTTTAGAAATGCATTATGACCCCGGCAACAAAAGCATCTGAGAAATATTGAACTCTCTGTAAATGCTGAACTCTTTGCAACCTCACACCTGGCTGGATGCCCAGAGATGGAATTCCACCCAAAGACAAATGGCATGTCCCCAGGGTGGAGGGTAATAAATATATAGCATGTAACAACTACCTGATGTTATCCTTTAACTTTTCTTTTTACTTAGTTATGTATTGTTCTCTTAAGAGGTCTGAAAAACTACCCACAATCTAGTTTCATTATTAACTTCTGCTATTAACCCCCTTTGAAAAGAGATCCTATCCAGGAAGTGGTGTGGATTCTTCCTAGCCTGCCACCACTGGGAGCAGCTGGTTTGCTAGTATATGGAACTTCCTCTGATCATTAAAGTTCTTATTAATTTGAATAAGGCTATGGGTTAGTTCTTTGGAATTATTCCTGAATTTAGACTCTTAAGGCTCTCTCCCAATAATGTATTTATAAATATGTGACATATACAAAGAATGAAAAAACATCTCAGAGAAGCTAAATACAATGGCAAAGATTGCAATAACTGTAAGTGGTATGCCAGAGATAAAGTCCCCTTTCTTCAGATGCACAGTTCAGCACCTTTTCTGAGTTATTAAATTACTTTTCTCAGGTGCCTAGTATGGACTAAAAAAAGGTTTCTTTCTAAAGTAATCTCACAGGATTGTCTGACCATAAATTCCTAACTGGCCAGGTCATGGTGCATAGTCATGCTCCATGCCTATAAATTCTTTACCTTAAGCAAGCCTGTCTATTGTTGCTGTGCATCTAGATTAACACACTTTTGAAATGTCTCCTTTTAGACCCCTCCTTTTAACGCATGAACCACTCATTCAGACCCTGCCTTTGAAGATATAATCATTCTCAAGAGGGCAAATAATCTTAACTATCCTATAATGCAATCTTTGCCTGCTTTCTCCCACCTTTATATAATTTTCCTTACATCCCCTCAATTTAAAATACATCGAAGAATCTGCAAACCATTATTCTGTGGAGCATTTGAGATCTTGGTCCCTGGCATATGTCCTCAGTTTGGTTCAAATAAACTTGTAATAATTCTCTACTGGTTTGGACATTTCTTGTTTCTGTACTGAGGAACTCTCACTGTAGGTAAAAGCCCAATGTGATATAGAACCAGATGCTGCTTAACTTTCAGGGTACTTAACACAGAAGACTAAAATTGACCAACTATATAGAGAACAGGAAACTATTCTGTCTTCATATGTTCTTTGTCTCAGTCTCCTGTGCCTGGTCCCCTTTTTTTCATTAAAGCCAAGATTACTAGAAGAATTCTGCCCCTACCCCAAGCATTATGCATTATTACCCAGCCTATCATACACCGGCCCCCACAATCTGCAATCTAAATCCTATTTTCTAAGTTAACAGCCCAGGTCTGTGAATCTTGGCTGTGTTAGTACTTAGCCCACCTCCTTCTAGTCTCTAATTTTTCCCATTGGCTTTTTCCCAGAATGCATCTCATTGCAGATCCAATTCTTTACCTTTCTCTGCCATCAACATCTGTCTCCCATTCTGTTAGGAGGAAGTAACCTTGCCCCCTCCAACCTAACTGTCACTAAGCTTAAATCAGAGAAACTGAACAAAGAATGCAATTACTGAAAAAGCCAATGTCCTGAACAGTCATCACTTCTCAATGTGACTATGACTCCAATCTACAAAGGCAGCATTCTGTGATTACTATCATCAAAAGCCCACTACTCTAAAATAGACAAGACATATTTTGAGTGATGCTAGTAAGGAGTTTTTTTGGCTGAGGTTGCTAAATATTGAGTACTTAACCCTCACCCAGTCATGCAGAGAGCATTGAAATATTTAAAATATAAGGCAATCAGGCACTGAACCTAATATTTACTCTCTGTATCACTTAGCTATATTTTATCCACTTCCTTGGTCTTCTGAATTTTCATCCACAGAACATACATCATGAAATCATCTAGTGAGGGGGAAGGCCACAGTATCAGCTTTCAGTGACTTCCATGGTGATGGCATTAAAATGTGAAGATCCCTTCATTTTTTGAGATATGCTTTTCTCTTGTGACATGAAGATAGACTAAGAGTTCACTGTGAGGAAATCAGACAATCATTTTTTCTCTGTTCTTAAATTCAGTAGATCTTGTCACAGCCTCTGTGTTCACTTGGCATAATACTATTCTCTTTCCCTCTTATGCATCTCCCCTCCCTACCACATCCACTGCATTCATATAATTGTCAAGCAGGATAAGTACCTCAACATACATCTTAAAAAACATGAATGTGTTCATCTCTTTTAAAACATTGGGTTATATCTACTAATAGGTAATTCTCCCCAGAGAGGAAGTTTCACTGAGATTATCACATGAAGGGCATAGGTAGAGGGGATGCATATGGGGACACAGAAGTTCCATGGAAAACGGCCTGGCATAGTGAGGTTAAATTTTGAGTTTCTGGTCTTCCACTTTGAAACTCTAAGACATTGGCAAACCATTTAATCCATCAGAGGCTTAGATTCCTTATTTTCAAACTTAGGGTTATAGAAAATAAAAGATAACATTTAATAATGTATACAAATGTCCAAATTATTATTACTACAGTTGCAGTCCTAGATATTATGCTTATTTTAAATTAACTAACACTTATTTAAATTAAATACACTTATTAAGAGTAATGGCTATACAATTATTTTTGTAGTTTTTTTTAATATAAACATTGGTTGATGAATATAATTTATTATTAATTTTGGCATTAGAAAATATTTCAAATTTTATTCTGTTATCTCTCTGCTACAGTTCCTATACAAGTCTGCACATATTTTTAGCTTTGTTATTTTTTAAAAAGTGGAATTAATAGTACCTACTTTACAGGTATGAAATACACAGGAAATAAAACTCATTTATGAACATGAATATCATTGTCTAGCACATGATAGTGATATTTTGAATGAAAATCTATTTCTTAGTTTTTATTGTCTGTAGATAAGTTTATTAATATAGACATAAAAGTATTTACAAATATGCTAGAGTTAACTTTGACTGGATAGTTCAGTTGGTTAGAAATCATCCTGGTACTCCAAGGTTGTAGGTTCATTCCCTGGTCAGGGTACATACAAGAATGAACAATGATTGCACAAATAAGTGAAACAATGTTCTTTTCTCTTTCTCTCTCTCCTTTCACCCTTCCTCTTGTGCTCCCTTACTCTCTCTCTCTAAAATCAATCAATAAAAAATTATTAAAAATACATTAAATTTTAAAAATACAGAATAAAGGGGAAAGTGGCAATTTCAATACATAAGACTTTTATTTCTAAGTACAACCAATACAGAATATACACTATCAACAAAAACACAATCAAAATTCACATAAGGCCCTGACACGTATGTATCACCTTAGTTTTAACAATTCCTTTGCCCTTTGAACTACAAGGATGATTTTTACTATAGACAAGTTCTTAAATAATGCTATCCTTTTCTATTTCTTAAATTATACACTAAAGACAAGTATTGTTTTTGTAAACTTTAGGGAAATAGGACAATGACAAAAGTAATTTGGATCAAATTTTGAAATAATAGACATTTTAATAAGTCAAATCTCAATATCACAGTTATGTAGTAGAAGTTGTTCCTATTGCAAAATTCTCATGAAATATGGTTCTACAAAGCACTGTTCCTTGTGATAATAATACATATTATACAAGGAAAATGACAATGGGAAATGTTGTTTAAAAGAACCAAGCCTCTGTACTCCTGAAATATAGTACTTTTGATGTGCTTACATGACAATAATATAATTGTAATGGCAAGAAAACTCTATAATGTACCTGATCTGAAGATATCTGCTCAAATTAACTTACTATTCCCATCACTGTTGCTCACAAAATTTCACCTACCTTGACCTTCCAACTCCTCCCACCCTATACCCATGTCCAGCATGCTGTACCTTCACACCTTGCACCTGCTGTTCAGTCTTACCCATATGTATCCATTTCCTTCTGTTATTTTAATCATATCACTGTTAAATGTCCCATCTTCAGATAAACTTCACCCTCCAGGTCTCCATGCAGCATGAAATAGCATCCACAGTTACTCTGTATCACTTCCCTGCCCTGGCTCTTCCTTCCTTCCTTCCTCTATCTTTTTTCCCTTTTTTAAAAATGTTGGTAGCACTTAATCTTGTCATTGGAATGCATGTGTTATATTTTTATTTCCTTCTCTTATTCTCCAGCTTGGTCCATATAAGCACAGGGCCTTTGTCTCTTTGGTTCACTGCTGAATCCCAAAGAATAACACTGTTTCAGTGTTGTTACATAGTAGATAATCACTAAACCATTATCAAATGAATACTCTTTTAAAATAACTGAAAAAGTGTTCATTAGAAGGCCATAAATGTTGACTTGTGTTGAAGAATTTCTAAATTTAAAAAGTCATAAGAGCTATATACACAGACAGGTAAATTCAGGAAATAGCACAGCGTAAAACATAGTAAAGAGAAGTCCTGGGGAACTTCTCACCATTGCAGAGAAGTCAAGAAGCTAAAAGATTAGTACTCAGAGAAGAGAAATGTGTCTGCTCTTCTCACCATCTTGCTCATTCAAAATTGCTGTCTGAAAGGGCTTTTGCCTATGGGTTAAATCAAGGGTAATTGTCACTCTGCTACCTCCTCAAGGTGAGAGGAGGTCAGGATATTCCCAAAACTCAGAGAAGATCTTGACGGTTCCCTGCAGCATATGCCTGGTTACCACCACTCAGCAGGATTTAGTAGAGAACACAGGTAGTTAAGGAGGAATTTGCCAAAACAGAATAATTAAAACTAACTAAGATTTGAAATTCAACCAACATTATGAAAGAAAACAAAATCAATAAAAAAGGATACACAATGGCTGAGAAATTTATATCTTCAAAAATATGCAGAGAATATCACATCTGGTATACAAATTATAAAATAAAGCCATTAGAAAACGAGAGTATGTTTCCAAAATTAAAATTTAAAACACTTAACAGATGGGATGTTGAACAAAATGGACGTAACTGAAGAATTAGTTACTAAGCTGGAAAATGAATCAAAGTAATTTTGCCGAGAATCTGGTACAAATAGCTTCAAATATGATACATATGACAGCAAATTTAGAAAGAATAGAAAAATTAGAAAGTCACATACAAAAAATGAAACTAGATTACAGTTTGTCCCTATGTACAAAAATTAACTCAAAATGGATCAAAGACCTAAACAAGAGATATGGAAAAATGAATTACATTAAAAAATAGAGGTACTAAACTTATAGACATTGTTTGTAGAAAACATTTTATGAATTTGACCCCAAAGGCAAGGGAAGTAAAGGCAAAAATAAATGAATGGGACTATATCAAACTAAAGAGCTTCTGCATAGCAAAAGAAACTAAAACATGGAAGATGGCAGTGAAGTAGGTGGGAACTGAGCCCACTTGCTCAAGCACCCAACTTGCACACTTAGCTGATCTTCCAAAAAACAAAGTGAACAGTTAACAAAATCTTTGCTGATAGGAAGTTCGAAAGCCAAAGTGTGCAAAGGATACTTCAAAATGGGTGGTAAGGAGGTTTTAGAGGCTGATGGGGAAAGTTTCTGGGAATGGTCCCAGAAACCACAGCTCCTGCAGGAACATTGGGGTAGAGCCAGGTCAGTGATAGAAGCCTACTGGCTCCCTCACCTCCAAGGACTAGGAAACCACAGACCCATACGGGAGTAACTTGAATGCATAAAGTCACCAGGTAAAAGCAGGTGTCACACAGGCACAAAACTGGTGGCACACCCAAGCTGGGGCAAGAGGAGAGACACAACTGACCTTGGCTGAGATAGACTCTTGACTTGCCAGAGAGCTGGAAAGTGTGGAAAACCAGGCAGTAGCTCTTAGCAGCAGTGGCACCAAGAGAGACCTTTTTCAAAAGGAGAACTGAGATCAAACCCTTGTCCGAGGTATCATTGGCAAATATGTTTTCCCATATAGCTGGTTCTCTTTTCATTTTAATGCTCTTTTCTTTAGCTATGCAGAAGCTTTTTAATTTGATGAGGCCCCATTTGTCTATTCTTTCCTTTATGTCTCCTGCTTCAGGAGTCATATCAGTGAAAATGTTGCTGCCTGGAATGTCTGAGATTTTCCTGCCAATGTTTTCCTCTGGGACTTTTATTGTGTTACGACTTATATTTAAGTCTTTTACCCACCTTCCAGGAAGACAAAAATAAAAGCTATTAAAAATGGGCAAAAGACTTGAACAGACACTTCTCCCAGGAGGACATACAGAGAGTCCAGAGACATATGAAAAGATGCTCAGTATCAGTAGTCATCAGAGAGATGCAAATTAAAACCACAATGAGATACCACCTCACAACGGTCAGAATGGCCATCGTAAACAAATCAACAAACGTGTTGGAGAGGATGCAGAGAAAAGGGAACACCACTGCACTCTTGGTGGGAATGCAGATTGGTGAAGCCACTGTGGAAAACAGTATGGAATTTCCTCAGAAAACTAAAGATGGAACTGCCTTTTGACCCAACAATTACACTGCTGGGATTATACCCTTAGAGCCCTGAAACACCAATCCAAAAGAACCTATGCACCCCAATGTTCATAGCAGCACAATTTACAATAGCCAAGTTCTGGAAGCAACCCAAGTGGCCATCAGCAAATGAGTGGATCAAGAAACTATGGTACATTTACACAGTGGAATTCTATGCAGCAAAGAGGAAGAAGGAGTTTATACCCTTTGCAACAGCATGGATGGAACTGGAGAGCATTGTGCTAAATGAAATAAGCCAGGTGATGATGGACAAATGCCATATGATCTCACCTTTAACTGGAATATAATCAACAGAAGAAAAAAGAAAGCAAAATATAACCAGAGACACTGAAATTAAGAACAATCTAACAATAGCCAGAGGGGAGGGAAGAGGGGACAGTGGGGAGAAGGGTTTTTGGGAAATACTATAAAGGACACATAGACAAAACCAAAGGAGAGAGTGGAAACAAGGGAGGGAGGTGGGTTTTGCTGGGATGGGGAGAAGGGGAGGGGAGAAAATGCAGACAACTGTATTGAACAACAATAAAGTAATTTAAAAATAAAGGAAAATTGAGGCTCACTGGGCAGGGACTTCGTATGCACACCTGCCCAGCCGACAAGGAGAGAGGATTGTGGGCAGGTAGGACTCCCATTCAGTGCACTTGGGGGTTGATCAAAGAGGTGCAAAATGAGGTGTTTTCTTGGTTCCAGCCTGGAGAATTGGAGTAAAGCGGAGAGGGCCGGCCTCAGAGTGCTGCCTGGGCACTGAGCTGGAGACTGTGAACCTGTGATTATTGTAGGCTAGACTGACACCCCTTCCTTGGTGGAACTACTGGAAAGGGAAAACTGAGACCAACCTCCACCATTTGCAGGTGCTGGGAAGATCTGCAAAACCTGCTGGGCAAACTTAACAACCAGCAGGGGGCTGTCTTTTTTGTTTTGTTTTGTTTTGTTTTCCAAGAGTAAAACAGCAAGGCTAATACCTAAAAGGGCTAATTTTGAACTCCCCACAGAGAGACAAAGTATAATGGGTCCTACAGCTCTATTACACTGAGACCATCAAAACAGGAAGTTAAGAAAGCATACCACAATGGGGAATCAGGGCACTGCCCAGAATTAGCTCACACACACAGCTGCAAACTATACCAAGTAGGAGAGAGCTGACACTCTTACAGAGATTGCCCCCTCCTGCACCCCGACTGTGAAATGGACAGCTATTTAAGCAGAAACCACACATTAGTGAAAATGAACTGAGACAGAGACGAGAGGTATATGGGTGGGGAGAATACACCCATAATTCTCCCAGAAGACTGAACAGTGCCTCCCAGAGAAGACAAAGAGACCTCACACACTCAATCATAACAAAAGCTCCCTCTCGAGGCAGGGGAAGGAGATACAGGTGGTGTTGGAAAAGTCAGACAACCCACCTAGGACCTAGAACTGAGAGGAAACCAGAGACGGATCCAGAAAGAAGTTGAATATCAACAGCTGAGACAAATTTCACCTTGCTCTTTATCAGAATGTGTGTATTTTTTTTAAAAATTACCTTGCTTCTTTCCTTTAGGTTTTTTATGTTTTTGTTTTGTTTATGTTTGTTTTATGTTTTGTATGTCTTTTTGTGTGTTTTTTGCTCCCTTTCATATTACATTTTAATTTTTCTTCTTTCAATTCACTCATATTCCAAATAACTCACTACTTTTGAACTTTTACTTTTTATTCTTTTTATTCTGATTATGTATTTTTTCATATTATTGTTATTCCAAATCCCACACAGCACCCTTCCCTGGTGTTAATCCATTTTGCCATCTTCCTGAGCTTACTGTGGTTGTAAACTTTACTTTCTCTCATATTACGCCATGTTCCTATCCTTACTCTCACTATTTCTCCTCCATCTAACTTAGCAGAAGCACGCTTCTTTTTTAAGTCAGCTCACATTCTTTTTCCCCTCTTTTTTCCCCTTTCCACCTTTCATAAACAGTGGCCAGTTGGGTGAAGTATGGTTATTGATGAACTTCTCCAACAGAAATTGATTTGTTCACTATTTGTTTGTACTTTATTTTTAGATGGAGGGGAAGGGACAGAGAAAGAGAGGGAGAAACACATCATTGTGGGTTGCCTCTCCCAAGACCCCCACCAGGGACCTGGCCCCCAACCCAGGCATGTGCCATGACTGGGAATCGAACCCATGACTGTTTGGTTCTCAGGATGGCACTCAACCCACTGAGCCACATCAGCCATGGCTATTTGTTTGTATTTTAAATCCCACAGAATATTCTCCCCCTGTCTTACTCCATTTCACCTTCCCCCTGTCCCTGATCAGTTGAGGGAGGAATTTTATTTCCTTTCCTTCCACCCCTCAACCTGGGCTTTACTCCTTACCCTTATTAGTTTGCTTCCCCCATCATCTCAAAATATTTTTTTCTTTACTGTAGACCTCTCATATTCACTTTTCACTTTTGTACAATATTCTTATTCCCATTCCCCCTTTATTAAACTTCATTCAGCTGTCACTGCTATTGGCTCTACTGTAGTTTTTCTGCAATTTTGCTCCCATTAGTCTAATCCCTTTTAAATTTTACTTCAAACCTCATAGTATACTATGGGAAATCTTTTCACACGCACAAAGAAAGTGTAGCTCTGGGATTTCCACGCATGTCTGAGCAAAGTCTCCAGCGTGATGAAATCTCCCAAGTCGGCATGCACAAATTCATATTTGTGGAAAAAGAATTCTTTGTAGGGGAATTTGGCTAACATATTTCTTAAAAATTTACTGCCTTGTTGAGTCTCTCCCCCCTGGATCTAGGGGCTTATGCTAATGAATGCCTGGGCTTTTTCCTGCCATAATATTTATGGATCTGGAGTAAGCAGCCCTAGCTAGCTTGCCCTCAATTTACATATCTACCCTCTTAATGTATGGCCCTGGTCCTGTCTATCACCGGACCGGAATATACAATCTATGCATAAGTTAATGAAGACCAATCTCATGCTCTGTGCCTCAAAGCTTTGATAAAAATCCCTGGACCGAGGCTCGGGGCTCTCTCCCAGATGATGAGGGGGAAGTCGCGTGGTCCCGGATCACTTTTCCAGCGTATTTGGTGTGAGAATTATTTATAAACGCATTCGGTCACGGTCACCACGGATTTTGCATAGCTACGAATCTGCAACAGTATACTTTTCCTTTTTCTTACTCCATTATTCCCATTGTCCTCTGTGTTTTACTTACATTTAAATGTTGTTCTCTTCCTTTCTTCATCTTAGATCTATCCCTACTCACCAATTTTCCTCCCTCTTCCCCAAAAATAACATTTTCCCTTCTTTTAGTCACCTCATATTCCCTTTGTCATATTTTATAATACTTGTAATTTCTCTTCACCTTTATTAATCTTTGCTCAATTGCAGTTAACATTGCTGATGTCATAAAAGGGTTCTTTTTGTTGGCATAAGTTTGGTTGTCTGGTAATACTGCCTTGTTAATCAATACCTGTAAAAAAGAATACAAGACAAGGCAGGAGTTGTGACTAATAGTGAGTACAGTGGAGGGGAGATCCTAACAACAAAGAAGCCAACAAAAGGTAAAGCCCAAGTACAACAAGAAAACCCACACATATGAAAGAAAGGGCAACCCTATAGGATCTTGACAAAGGAGATCAAAGAGACTGTACCACTGAGTCCCACAGAACTCCTACTAAAGAAGTCTACCCCACAAAGACAGGCAGGCAAAGTAGAGCATCCTGAGATTCAGAAACAAAAATATAGAGTAATCTAAAATGGGGAGACAAAGAACGAACCCCTGGTCAAAACGAATGGAAGAATCCCCAGTAAAAGAGCTACATGAAATTGAAGCAATATATAAGGCACAGAATGTTTAAAAAATGGTTATACAAATGCTTAAGGAACTTAGCAACAATACAAGGAAATGAGTAGGAACTACAACAGCATTAAAAAGGAAATAGAAACTATAAACAAGAGCCAGGAAGAAGTGAAGAATACAATCTCTGAAATAAAAAAATACACTAGAAGGAATCACAAGCAGGCTGTACTGAATCATCAAGCTGGAAGACAGGTAGAAATAAGTACCCAGGTAGAGTAACAAAATGAAGAAAGATTTAAAAAGTATGAGAATAGTGTAAGGGAATTTCAGGAAAACATAAAATGTAACAAAATTTGCATCATAGGAAAACCAGAAGGAGAAAAAAAGAAGCAAGTGATAGAACACCTTTTAGAAAAAAATAATTACAGAAAACTTCCCAAATTTGGAGGGGTGAAAAACCTTGCAGTTCAGGAAGCATAGAGGGTCCCAATCAAAATGAACCCAAAGTGGTCTACTCCAAGACACATCATAATAAAAATGCCAAATTTTAAAGGCAAAGAGGGAATCTTAAAGGCAGCAAGGGAGAAATATATGGTAATGTACAAGGGATATCTGGCAGCTGATTTCACAACAGATATCACTACAAGCCAGAACAGAATGGAAAGAAGTATTATAAGTAATGAAAAGCAAAGGCCTGCAACAAAGGCTACTGTATCCAGCAAAGATATCATTTAAAAGGAAGATTAAATGAGTTTCCAGACAAAAGAAGGCTAAAAAAATATACTTCCACCAAACCAGAATTGAAAGACATTCTAAAGGTACTGCTTTAAGAAGAGGAAGAATAAGAGTGAGAGAGAGAGGAACCCAAGTACAAAAGTAAAAAAAAAAAAAAAAAAAAAAAAAAAAAAAAAAAAAAAAAAAAAAAAAAAAAAAAAAAAAAAAAAGAAAAAAAAATGAACAAGTCCCTATCAATAATATCCTTAAAATGTAAATAGACTAAATGCTTCAATCCAAAAATATAAGGTAGCTGAATGGATAAGAAAACATGACCCACATATATGCTGCCTACAAGAGACCCACCTCAGAACAAAGGCTTAAACAGACTGAATGTGAATGGTTGGGAAAAAAATATCCCAAGCAAATGAGTGGGGAAAAAAGCTGGTGTAAACAATATTTATATCAGGCAAAATAGAATTCAAAACAAAGGCCATAAAAAGAGATGAAGAAGGTCAATTCATAATTCTATAGGGAAGAATCCACCAGGAGGTATAAACATTGTAAACATATATGCACCCAACATAGGAGAACACAAACACAGAAGAAAAATCTCAGAGGACTTAAAGAAAGAGATAGACAGCAACATACTTATAGTAGGGATTTGTAACACCATGGTGTCACAATGGATAGGTCTTCCAAAGAAAGAATCAACAAGGACATTGTGGCACTGAATGACACTCTAGATCAAATGGAATTAAGTGATATACACAGAACCTTCACCCTAAGAAAGAAAAATTTACATTCAAATGGACATGGAATATTTTCAAAGATATACCACATAATAGAAACAAAACAAGTCTCAATAAATTAAAGTTAATTGAAATCATATCAAACATTTTCTCAGACTACATGAGATTAAAACTAGAAAGCAACCTGAAGGAAAAAAATCAAAAACATTCAAATATATGGAGACTGAGTGACATGTTATTAAACAATAAATGGGTAAAAATAAGATCAAGAAAGAAGTCAAAATGTTTCTGTAAAAAAAATCAAAGTGAACACAAAAAGCCCAAAACCTATGGCACACAGTAAAGGGCATCCTGAGAGGGAAGTTTGTAGCAATAGAGGCCTACCTAAAAAGAGATAGAAAATTTTCAAATAAATGACTTCACCCTACATCTACAAAAACTAGAGGAACAGCAACAAACAAAGCCCAGTGCAAGTAGAAGGAAGGAAATAATTAAGATCCAAGAAGAATTAAATGACATAGAGACTAACAGAATAATCCAAAGGATCAATAAATCCAGGAGCTGTTTCTTTGAAAAGAGAAACAAAATTGAAGATCCTTTAACCAGACTCACCAAGGAAAAAAAAGAGAGAGGACCCCCCAAAATAAAATCAGAAGCAAAAGAAGTGAAATTACAACCAATACCACAGAAATGCAAAGGCTTGTTAGATATTAATATGAACAAATATATGCCAAGAAATTTGAAAATCTGGGTGAAATGGACAAACTTCTAGAAATATATAATCCTCCAAAACTGAGTCAAGAAGAAGGAGAAAACGTCAGAGGACTGATATTAGCTAGTGAAATTGAAGCAGTACCGAAAAAACCTCCCAGCATACAAAAGCACTGGGCTGGATGGATTCACAGAAGAATTTTACCAAACATTTAGAGAAGAGATAACCCTAATTCTTCTCAAACTACTCCAAAAAATCCAAGAGCAGGGAAGTCTCCAAAACTCTTTTTATGAGGCTAGTAGTATCCTAATTCCAAAACCAGATAAAGACACAACAAAGAAAACTACAGGCCAATATCACTCATGAATATCCATGTTAATATCCTCAAAAAAATATTGGCAAACCAGATCAAACTATACACTAAAAAGATCATACAGCATGATCGAGTGTATTTCAATCCATGGATGGTAAAATAAATGCAAATCAATAAATGTAATATAAACATACAAAACAATAAACAATACAAAAACCACATTATAGTATCAATAGATGCTGAAAAGTATTTGATAAGGTACAGCACCTGTTTATGATAAAAAAAGCATTCAGCAAAATAGGAGTAGAAGTAGCATACCTCAATATAATAAAGACCATATATGGGAAAACTACACCCAACATCGTATTCAACAAGCAAAATTTAAAAGATTGAATTTCCTCCTATTAGCAGACACAAGACAATAGTGTCTACTTTCACCACTTCTATCCAACATAGTATTGGAGTTCGAGCCACAATAATCAGACAAGAAAAAGAAATAAAAGGCATCCAAATTGGAAAGGAAGAAGTAAAACTGTCACTGTTTGCAGATGACATGATACGGTACATAGAAAACTCTATGACTCCATCAAAAAACTACTCAACCAAATAAATTAATTTAGCAAAAGGGTGGGATAGAAAGTCAACATACAGAAATTGAAGGCATTTTGTACACCAAAAATGATATATTCAAAACAGAATTTAGGAATAAACTACCATTTACTATAGTAACAATAAAAATAAAATACTTAGGAATAAACTAAACCAAGGAGGCAAAATACCTGTACTCAGGTCTTTTATTGAATACCGAAGAATACAGAATACTGAAGAAGGAAATTAAAATGACATAGAGCATAAATAAATAAATGGAGCATAAATAAATAAATTATGACATAGAGCATGCATAAATAAATGGAAGTATATAACATGTTCATGGATTATAAGAATTACTATAATTAAAATGTCCATTCTACCCAAAGCAATATACAGATTCAACATAATCCTTTTCAAAATACCAATGATATATTTCATAGTTATAAAAAATTTTCAAAAATTGGAGGAGGGGAAAGATGGCGGCGGAGAAGGAAGAAGCGTGATCGCTTTCCTCCGGCCCACTGGCGGGATATCTGGCCGATTTTCTGAGGAGCAGAGCTATCACCCAGCTGTAATCCGGTGTGGGGGGAAGATTGGAAACCAGGACTGCACATAAAACTGAAAGATCAGCCGGTACCCGACTGGGCGCCCAGGCCTGTGGCTTGCAAGCTCCGATTCCAGAGACAAAAGCGATCGGCGAATGCAGGGGCGCGAAGCTCACACCTGGAGGGCCTGAGACACAACCCAGACCTGCGGTGCTGAGTCCCTCCGTGCAGGAGAAACAGAGGAGCTACATTGAGCCCCACTGACGGGAGACACAGACCCCATAAACTCTGACTCAGGGAGGAGGTCAGGCGACCCAGAGGAGGTGCTGCAAACTCCCGGCAACTCTGCTGGTGGTGGAACGGCAGCGAAGAGTGCAGCCCAGGAAGACAGTTCTCCCAGCCTGACGCTGTTGAAGCCAACCAACAAAAGTCTTTTTTTTTTAAATTTCTCTCGTTTTCTCTTTGTTTCTTTGTTTGTTTTTCCCCACCCTCCTTCCTATCTGCCCCTCTATATATTTTTAACTCCTTCTACCTTCCCTTCATATGGTATTCCTAGTTTTCTCTTCCTTTTATTTCCTATTTTTTATTATTTTTTTATTTTAGGTTATTTTCAAATTATTTTCTTCTTTATCTTACTTTTTCCTTCTCTTTTGCTTTCTTTTCCTTCTTTATCTCCCTCCCCCTCGCTTCCTTATCAACAGGTGAGACATTAAAACCTGGAATTGTGAAGAAAATAGAGTGGGACCCAGACAAGAGTCAGCCCAAAAAACAGAGAGTGACACAAAATTAACTTCACTGCTTCAGAGAACTTCACAGATCAGTTTAAGAACCAGAGGTTAGCAAGAAGAATCCCACAAACAATGGGAAGACAAAGAAACAATCCCCAAATGAAAGGAAAAGAGGAAGCCCCAGAAAGAACGATAAATGAAACAGAGGCAAGCCAACTATCAGACATTGAGTTCAAAGCATATGTTATCAGGCAGCTCAAGAAACTCGAGAAGCTAGATGAACTCACAGAAAACTACCAGAAACTACAGGGAAACTACAATGAACTCACTGAAAACTATATAAACATGAAAAATGAAATAGAAGTTATTCACAAGGGCCAAGAGGAAATGAGGAATACAATATCTGAACCGAAGAACACAATAGAAGGAATCAAAAGTAGGCTCCATGAGCAGAGGATCGGATCAGCGAGCTGGAGGACAAGGTTGAAAAAAGCAACCAAAAAGAGCAAGAACAGGAAAAGAGGATCAGAAAGAATGAAGAGGTATTAAGGGAAATGCAGGACAACATGAAACGTAACAATATTCGCATTATAGAGATACCAGAAGGAGAGGAAGAGCAGCAAGGGATGAAAAACCTGTTCGAAAAAATAATGGTGGAAAACTTCCCTAATCTGATGAGAGAAAAAGCCACACAAATCCAGGAAATACAGAGAGTCCCAATCAAAAGGAACCCTAACAGGCCCACTTCAAGACACATCATCATTAAAATGGCAAAATTTCAAGACAAAGAGAGAATCCTAAAGGCAGCGAGGCAGAAGCAGGAAGTAAC
>PVJI01019204.1:0-31563 GCA_004026765.1 Micronycteris hirsuta
CTGCAGATCTCTCCTCATTTGTTCAAGCAAGTTCGTTAATTTTTCGTCGAATTCTGAAAGCATCCTTATTACAAGGGATTTGAACTGTGCATCTGATAGGTTGGCTATCTCTTGGTCGGTTAGCTCTGGGGTTTTGATCTGTCCCTTTCTTTGGGCCATTTTTTTCCCCCTCAGTGAACCTGTTACTGTAAGGGGGGCGGAGTCTTGGGGATCCCCTGTGCAGGGAAGTTCCCGGTAGTTGTGCTGCGACGTAGCCTGTGGGGGCGGGACCTGAGCGCACAATGGCGCCTTCTCCGCTCTCCACACCCACACCGCCTCCTGCAAGCACTTCGGGCCCCTCTGCACTGGCTCCAGGGGTCGCTCCGGGGTCAGTGGATGGGCTGCACAGCTCCAATCCCCCGAGGGTCTCCCCAGCGAACTTTCCTGTGAGGCCGGGATTTCCTCCGGCTGCGGACTCCACCCCCTCACTTGCTCTCAATCTGCGCCGTTGGGTTGCGCCCTGCTTTCTTTCCGGTTTCTCTGCACACGAATGCAGACCTGCCGAGTCCACCAGTCTCTCGGCCCTGCTGGGTCCGGATGAGCCAGGCGCAGACCGCGCTTCAGTCGGGCCCCGTCTGGGTGTGCTTCAGCCCCGCGGGGAACCGCCCCTCCAACCGAGGACCTGCCGTCTGCTCACCTGCTCGCCGCAGGGTCGCCGAGCGTTCTCCCTTCGCTCTGCACCTTCTGGCTCACCAAACTTGATGAATGTATCTTCTTTAATTCCTTGGTTGTCGGACTTCCTCTCAATATGATTTTCTGTCAGATCTGGCTGTGTTTGGACGTGTAGATTTCTGATTTTTCCCCTTGTTTGGTTGTGCGAGGCGGTACGGTGCATTCACCTATGCCGCCATCTTAGGAAGTCCGTCTTTTACCTCCTTAGTTAGGTTTATTCCTAGGTGTTTTATTTTTGTTGTTGCTATGTAAATGGGATTTTTTCTTAGTTTTTGTTTCTGATATTTCATTGTTAGAGTACAAAAATGCCATAGATTTCTGAATATTGACTTTGTATCCCACTACTTTGCCAAATTCACTTATTAGGTCAGGTAGTTTTTTGGTGAAGTCTGTAGGGTTTTCTATGTACACTATCATGTCATCTCAAATAATAAACGGTTTTACTTCTTCCTTTCCAATTTGAATGTCTTTTATTTCTTTACCTTGTTTAATCACTATGGTGATAACTTCGAGTACTATGTTGAGTAAGAGTGATGAAAGCAGACACCCTTGTCTTGTTCCTGGTCTTAAGGGGAAAGCTTTTAGTTTTTGCCCATTGAGAATGATATTGGCTGTAAGTTTCTCCTATATGGCTTTTATTATGTTAAGGTATGCTCCCTCTATTCCCACTTTGCTGAGTGTTTTTTATCACAAATGGGTACTGGATTTTATCAAATTCTTTTACAGCATCTATTGATATGATCACATGATTTTTGTCCTTCATTTTTTAAATGTGTTGTATTACATTTATTCATTTGCAAATATTGTACCATCCTTGCATCCCTGGGATGAATCCCATTTGGTCATGCTGTATGATCTTCTTAATATTGTTGAACTGGATTGCCAATATGTTTTTGAGGATTTTAGCATCTGTGTACATCAGAGATATTGGTTTGTAGTTTTCTTTCTTTGTTGTATCTTTACTTGGTTTCGGAATTAGGATGATACTGGCCTCATAAAAAGAGTTTGTGAGTCTTTCCTTTTATTGAATTTTTTGAAATAGTTGGAGAAGGATAGGAGTTAGTTCTTCCTTAAATGTTTTATAAAATTCACCTGTGAAGCCATCTGGTCTAGGGCTTTTGTGTGTCGGGAATTATTTGATTACTACTTCAATTTCACTAGTTGTTATTGGTCTATTCAGGATTTCTGCTTCTTCTTGATTTAGTTTTGGAAGATTGCACATTTCTAGAAATTTTTAATTTCTCCCAGGTTGTCTTATTTCTTGACATATAGTTGTTCATAGTAATTTCTTACAATACTTTTTATTTCTGTGGTATTGGTTGTAACTTCTCTTTCATTTCTGACTTTATTTGGGTTCTCTCTCTTTTTTTCTTGATGAGTCTGGTTAAAGGTTTGTCAATTTTGGTTATCTTTTTGAAGAACCAACTCCTGGATTTACCGATCCTTTCAATTGTTCTTTTATCTCTATGTCATTTAATTCTGCTCTGATCTTGATTATTTCCTTCCCTCTACTTGCTTTGGGCTTTGTTGCTGTTCCTCTAGTTCTTTTAGATATAGGGTGAGGTTGTTTATTTGAGATTTTTCTATCTTTTTTAGGTAGGCCATATTGCTATACACTTTCCCCTCATACTGTCTTCATTGTGTCTCATAGGTTTGGACTGTTCTGTGTTCATTTTCCTTTGTTTCCAGCTACTTTTTGATTTCTTCCTTGATCACAGTGTTAACCCATTCATTATTTAATAGCTTGTTATTCAGTCTCAATGAATTTGAATGTTTTTGAGTTTTTTCCTTGAGGTTGGTTTCTAGTTTCAATCCATCATGTCCTGAGCACATGCCTGATATGATTTCATTGTTCTTGAATTTGTTGAGGCTTGTTTTGTGTCCTACCGTGTGATCTATCTTGAAAATGTACTATGTGCATTCGAAAGGAATGTACATTTTGCTTCTTTGGGGTGAAAAGTTCTGTGTATATCAATTAAGTCCATGTGATCTGGAGTGTCATTCAGTGCCACAATATCCTTGTTGATTCTTTATTGGGAAGATCTATCCATTGTTGACAGTAGGGTATTAAAATTCCCTATGATGACTGTATTGTTGTCAATATCTTTCTTGAAGTCTTCCAAGATTTTCTTTATATATTTAGATGTTCCTATGTTGGGCGCATGTATGTTTAAAAGGGTTTTATCCTCCTATTGGACTACTCCCTTAAGTAATATGTAGCGACCTTCTTTTCCCCTTTTTATGGCTTTTGTTTTGAAGTCTGTTTTGTCTGGTGTAAGTATTGCTACCCCAGCTTTCTTTTCATTTCCATTTGCTTGGGATATTTTCTTCCATCTTTTCACTTTTGGTTTGTGTAGATTTTTTGTTCTGAGGTGGGTTTCTTGTAGAGAGCATACATGCCGGTCATGTTTTCTCATCCATTCAGATACCCTATGTCTTTTGATTGGAGCTTTTAACCCATATTAGTTTAAGGTTATTATTGATAGGTACTTATTCTTTGCCATTTTTTCTGTGCCTTTTCCCTCTGCCCTCTATTTCTTCTCCTTTTTATAGCAGTCCCTTTAGCACCTCCTGTAGTTCTGGCTTGGTGAAGATGTACTCTCTTAGCCTACTTTTTCTGGGAAGCTCTTTATTTTGCCTTCCATTTTAAATGAGATCCTTGCTGGATAGAGTAGTCTTGTTTGTAGGTCATTGCCTTTCCTTATCTGGTATATTTCGTGCCAATCCCTTCTGGCTTGTAGTGTTACTTTTGAGTCTTTTCATTTTGTTGCTCTGAATGGGTACTTCTTTCTACCTTGTCTTCCAGTGCACTGATTTGGTCCTCTGCTTCATCAAGCCTGCTTTTAATTCATTGTAGTGTCTATTTCATTTCAGATATTGTATGCTTCATTACTTCTTTGTTCTTATTCATAGTTTTTATGTCCTTTTCATGCTGCTGTAGTGCCCATTAAGTTCCTTGTAGCTCCCATAAAGTCCCTTGTAGTTCTCACTGAGTTCCTTGAACATCCTTATAACCAATATTTTGAATTCTAATGTCTGCTATATTGCTTGCCTCAATTTCATTTAGCTGTTTTTATGGGGATTCCTCTTTTCCTTTTGATTGGAGGTTATTTCTTTGTCTCCCCATTTTAGGTGACTCTTTTTTTTTTTTTCCTGCATCTCGGGATGCTCTGCTTTGCCTGCATGTTTTTGAGGGGTGGACTTCTGTGGTAGGAGTTCTGTGGGACTCAGTGGTACAGCCGATTTGGTCTCCTGATATGGATGCTCTAGGGTTGCCCTTTATTCAGTTTATGTGGGCTCTAATGTTGTACTTGGGCTTTGATGGCTCATTCGTTGGTAGGTTCTCCCCTCTGGCTGGCTGACTGGGAGTTGCAACCCCTGCCATGTCTTGTAAGCTGGCTAAGGCCACACTGGAGGGAAAGACCTGGTCTGCTCTGCTGCTTGTGCAGGTGCTGGGGGGACTCCATTGTGTCCCTCACCCAGTCCTGCCTAAAGTGGTGGGTGCCACCTCTCCCTTCATGGCCACGTTACTCCTGAGTTGGTTTATATTTTGAAATAGTGAGATAATTATATATAAATGAAAATAAGTATAAAAACAAAATATGTTCAGGTATTTAACTCAATACGATTTTTCTTAAAGGAGAAAGAATTATAGGGTAGACCCAGGAGTAGCTTTCAGCACATTCTTTTCTGCCGCACATATCATAAAGTTTTTTCACAGTTTAGTACAAAACTTCCGACTGTTGGGAAGTTTTCCTTAACCTTCCTTTATGAAATCCACATGAATTTGTTTACCCTCATTGTACATGCTTTTGAGACTCTGTCAAAAAATTTCTGAAATTGAGCCTAAAGGACAACCTTTGTCTCTTGTGACTTTAAAAGGACTAAATATTACTAAATGTCTAAAACTAGTTAACATGTAGTAAATAGGAATTTTGGTTTTATCTAGCTCAACCAGGAATATCAGCAGTAACTCGTAGAATAAATTGGAAAAAAAACCCTTAAGGCACTTAATAATAAATGCACATTGTAAAACATGGCCTAATGAAATAAAAACAAACAAAAAAACATACATTCCCATCTGCTAAAACGTTAAGCAATGTTCCCATATAATGAAACAAAAATATCCTGTCTTGCTTGACACATATCACAGCTGTACATTGATTCATTTGAAATGGAGAACATTTTTGAGGCTTAGGCTCATGATAGAGAATGCCCTTCCCCTTTAACGAGAAACCACAGCATGCAGTTCTGACGGCCTCAGAATGGTCATGACAGGGCATAGAACAGCAGATGGTCCCTTAGGCAGACTAATCCTGTGTTATTTAATACCAAAGCAAAGCTGTCAACTGTTTCAGGGAAAACATAGAGCCGGAACCAAAGAATTGATGAGTAAACATAAAAGAAATTGATTTTGAAATATTTAGTTTGAAATGTATTTTAATTTTTCAGTCTAAACACACATTGTTACTCATTTGGAATTCTAAACCACTGTTTGGATTTTAAAAATAAGTGCTTTGGAAATTGCTGGGAAGAAAACTCTCTCAGGAGGCCTTTCACTAGCAATTTTTAAATGAACTAAAAAAATACCCACCCCAATTATAATGCATTAGTTAAAGTTATTGAGTATTAGTGCGTGTAAGCAACAGGTTAAAGGAAGCAATCTCTTCAGAAATTTAATAAATGAATTTAGAACCTGTGGTATTATTGCAGAATTTGACATATAGCAGGTTCACCTTGGATCCTCTGTAAGATAGTTTTAATTGCTTAGTTAGGAGAATAATCTCATCGTACTCATAATGTTATGGTGACACACCATTATAGAATATTTTTCTTTATAATTAGAAGTTCTGCTTTTCATTAAAATTTATTTTTTAATATAAAAATACTCACAAAATTTAAAATAAAAGGAATACATGTTTCTTATAGAAAATACAAAGAGCATAAATATTTATAACGTAGGAAGTGAACTTCTTCCAAAACCATTCCCCAGGAATTATTGCTATCATCATTTAGATGAATAGCCATTTGTCTTTCTCCCTCTATAAATGTAATATATGTGTGTTTACATACACGTTTTTTTTTTACTGAAATATAGTAGTGTTGGAATATTGTTTTTACATTTGGCATATTAAAAGTTTTAAATCAGTTAAACTGAATGCTAAATTTCAATCTATGGCCAAAATAAACAAACAAAACCTGCATTATTTTCTAAGGATTTGTCTTAAGGAAAAAGAAAAAGAGAACTATTTTGGTGTTATTTAACATTATACTATTTCTTCTAGAGGTCAGTGAAACAAATGAGAAAAAATATTATGGTAAATATTTTAGAACTAATTTAGTCAATTAAAATTAATTTCCCATTATGTATGAAGCACTGAGTTAGGTATTATGTTTTTGGAAACAAAATATATGATCTAGGCCTTAAGCAGCTAGTAATCTAGTGAGATGGATAGAAAAGGAGAGAAAAAGAAAACAATTACAGAAGAGTGCTACATAGGGAGCTTTGGAAACACAAAAGCAGGTCAGCCAACCCAGTGGAGCTAAGTAAGGAAGGGTTCCTAGGGTTTAAATATTTTCAGGTTTTCATCTTTGCAGGACCTCTAAAGAGACGAATTAGTGTCTTAGTTCAGATTGTTTTTTTATTTGTAAGCTATATATCTTTGGTCTCATGGTGAACATTCTTGGTCTCAGTTTCCTCATCTATAAAGTGGGAATAATTGTGGCAGTTGCCTTCTAGGATTATTGTGATTAATAAATGAATTCATTTATTTTAGTGTTTAGAACAGTGCCTACTCTATGCAGTATTAGCATTGTAAGTACTTAGTAAATATTATTTGCTATTTGAAGCTCAGTATTATGTGAGTCTATTGCTTAAAAGGGAGATCCAAGATGGTATATAATTTGGGGGTCATCAGCATTTATGTGCCAGATAAAACCATGGATATGATTGAAATCAACAACATGGATTTCTAGCATAAGAAGAGTGAAATGTCAGAGCCAAAGTGAGCCCCAAATTACAGAGGTACGGGTGAACGAGATGGACCCTAGAAAGATTCTATGAAGAGTGGCCTGAAGGAAGGATAAAAAAAAAATCAGTAAGTAGTTGTGTTCATGAAAACCAACAAAGAAGAGAATTTCAAGTAGTAGTTACCAAGGTCAGATATGACAGAGTTGTCAAATTGTGTAGTGGCAAAAAACATTTCAATTTACTTTGGAAACAAGGAGGGCATTAGTAAGCATTGCTATTGGAAATGGGTTGGAGGCAGATAGTCACAGGTAAAGAATGGAAAAATAGTGAAAACTGCTAGCAGAATGATCTGAGAATCTTGACTATAGAAAATAAGAGGAAGAGAGTCAGCTATTAAGTCAAGAAGAAGTTTTGGAATATGGTAAAGATTTTTCATGAGGTAAAGAGTAAAAAAGTAAAAGATGGAAGAGAGTATGAAATTAGTGAAATACAATCTGTGGGGAGGAAGGTGAAGAATTATTTGTTTTGAGCAAGAAAGATGGATTGGACTATAAGAAGTATAAGCAAAGGACATTTTTGTTGAAGGGATTAAGAAAAAAATTTCTAAATTTGGTGATGAGCAGTAAAGACCTTCCATGATGAGGCTTAAATACATTCATAAATAATTTAATCTGAGGGAAATGAAAGAAATGTCCCATCAGGGACAACGACAGAATTTGTTATCCTGAATGAGGACTCAGATGATTTGGAGACCCTGGCTTTGTTGTGAAATAGAGTCGAATGAATAGAGTTGTGATTTTGTCCTGCAGTACCCAGGAACGAAAACATGAATCTTTGAATTTATGTAGTGTTATGGTGGAGTAGAAGACAGTAAGGGAAAATGATTGGTCATGGGCTTCAGAATGTTCAGGGAAGGGAATGGAAAAGGCAAAATGATAATGTGAAGACAACAGAGAGACTGGGAGACTGGAGGATTTTACTGATGTGGAATGACACAATAAAAAAAAGCACTGAGAGAGTGAAATAGCAGGATGTTTGGGCCAGAAGAAGATAATTTAGTTTATGATTCCAGAGGTGGAACTATCTGTTCTAGAGGCAGTCATATATATGGGTGAGAGTGGCTGATGTGGAATAAAATCAAAGTTCTTGTGAATTGTCATGAACTTTAATTTCTAATATGAAGAGCTCCATGGAAGTTGAAAGAGAATTTATTTGCAAGATTCAGGCTATACATTAAGTCTTTTGTATTTTAAATTAGGTTACCTCCTTTAAAGGAGAGGAGGAAAAATTCACCAGCTGGCATTCCTTTAGGGCAAGTATTTATTTTTTATTGTATTTTGTGTTATTGGTGTCCAGCCCAAGGGCTACCAATAGATGAAGCTTAATAAATATTTATTGAATAAATGAATAAATTAGTGAGTAAAAATAGACTTGTACTAAAATTGATTAATACCAATTCATGATCTTCTAAGAGTTCTCCCTCTTAAAAGATTCACACACACACACACACACACACACACACACACACACACATACAGGTCCGGCAGAAGCAATGCCTGCTTGAGTGTGGTTGGTAGGGTAATAATATGGGTGTACTAATTTATAGCTCTAATTTGAACATTTCACCTAAAATGTCATATGGGATACTTGCATGTGATATTGTTATGTTATAGAATTACATGTTATAGAATTATTATTTTGTAATAAAAGATTTTGTAATAAAAAGGGGCACTATTTGTGCCAGACCCTGTATTTGGTTGGTTATCATGGCTAGAAATACAATGAATTCAGAATCCAGTTGGAATTACAAAATATTGTTTTTTGTTTAAGATGAAATTTTGTGGGAATTAAACTTTCTGAAACTGATAATTATTTTGTGTTAATCTGATGTAAAATGAAATTACCTATAATAGTGTGTGTTTGACTTCTATAGTGCAGTGTTCTAAAATACACAGATGTGCCATGTAAGTGTTCCTTCCCACTCCAAAGCAATAAACACTCTCATAATGTTTGACATCACTGCCTTGAAACCTTCCAAACAGATGGATTCAGGAGTGTAGAGTAATTAAAACAGTATTTATAAAAGTTTTTAAATGTTGCACCCAATTGTTTATTTTACTTGAGACAGAATTTACAAATGCAATATACAAATGGGATAGAAGGAATTTTATGGATGTTTTAGAATGTACTACAGCTTTACATGGCTATAAAATGGGAGTCCTTAAAATACAAATATATGATCTCTCTTTCTTTAAATAATTTATTCTTTTCAAGATATATTATTAAAAATACCAGAACACTGATGGATAACTTCAGGTTTGGAATATGACTGGGGATAATTATGATTTTCCTTTTTTGGTCAATGATACAAATTAACCTTTTTGAGATATTTGTAAACATCGAGACCTTTCACTTTAATATTCTGTGTTGGTGATGTTTGTTTGGTTAGTAAGAATTTTTAAAGGAGAAATTAGGGCAAAGATCTTTATTGCAGTTCTTAAAGAAATAGTGACTCTATAAATTATACACATGTGACTATGAGCAAGTGTTGAACTAAGAGATAGGTTGTAAAATCTTGAACAGAGATTTTTTAAATCTTTACTTGAGGACATGTTTTTATTGATTTTAGATAGAGAGGAAGAGAGAGAGAGAGAAAAAAAAATCTATGTGAGAGAGAAATATCGATCCATTGCCTCCTGTACATTCTCCAACAAGGTGTCAAACTGCAACCTAAGTATGTATCCTGACTAGGAATTGAACCTACAGCCTTTTGGTGTGTGGGATGATGCTCAAATCTACAGAGCCACCTGGCCAGGGTGGATAGTTCTTTAAAATTTAAAAAAAAATCATTTAATGTAAACTTTTGCCAAGGAATCATCAAGAAGTACAATACTCACATCTTTGTATTATTTTAAATTGAAAGCAAATTGACACTAATTTTCTATTGAGCTTTTTAGTAAAATTATGTTCTTTGCTATAATTGACATGATTTCAATTTGTCCCACCACCTATAAGCTCTTGCTAATGTTTATAAAACATTTTCTTTAATGGGACAAAAATACCATATCCTAATACTTTGAAGAATTCTTCCCTTTTCTGGGGGGAGGTTGGCTGATCAGCTGGGCTACCCTAATGTTTGTTTATGGGGCATAAAATGGTAATACTAAATGTGCTTGCACTTAGACATTGAAGTCATCATTTTAATGTTTGATATTCTGCCTTTCTCTGAAAAGGTAGTGTGCAAATTATAAGATTTATAGGAATGGAAAATATCACTAAAATATGCAGTCACCAGAATTTTTATTATAAGTAAAGAAATATATATTTCAAATTTTTAGACAATTTTTATAAATAAACTCCATATGATACATATTTATGCTTCAAATGTTTTAAAATATTAAGCATAAGTCTAGTCACTATTTTTAGAGTTATTTCTAATATGACATATATTTAGGCACTGAAAATTTTGTAGTGTTTTATAAAGAATGAACTTTGCTTACTAAATTTGGCACTATAGTTCTTCCAATCGTTGATTTTTGAAAATAATAAGTAATGCATTGTTTTTGCTAATTATTCTCATAGAAATTTACAAATAACTAAAGCTCTTTATAAATTTAAATTAAATGTAAAGTTTCTTTTTAAAATTATGCACAAAATGATAAAATGTGTCCATTTAATCAGCATTTTGACTCTAAAATTAAATATAGTTACATTACAAACTAAGGCTGGAAAAACTAGTTCTTCTAAGATCTTTATATGAAGCATTTGCATTTTCTTTAAAAAATACCTGGGTTCGAATGCCTTTTATAGTTTCTTTAGCTCAATGCCTCAAATTTTCTGACTTAAATTCTGTGAATTAAATTTTCTGAACTTCAGTTTCTTTCTCTGTAAAATGACTGCAACAATGGCTATGTCTTAGTGCTGTGAAGATTAAATAAAAGAGAACCTTTACAGTGATTCATGCACTGTTGGCCTGCAGGCAGTTTTAGTGCAGCTAGAGAGTAAGAAAATATTGGTAGTAATGAAAGGACCACAAGCTGTCCTTCTCTGCTCGTTGTATACCATGCCACAGAGACAACAGGACTCTAGACTTGGATTTGCTGAGCATTTGACAAGGGCCTCAACACAGTGCTCTCCAACTAGCTTCCAAGTGCTAGTGTCTGTGTTTCTGTGGCTCAGGGTTTTTCTCCGAAAGAGGAAAGCCATTTCCTATATAAAGCTGAACAGAAGCTCAGGAGAATTAACACGTTCAGGCTGAGGCCTGAAACGCTGCTGATGAGAGTCAGTGCACCTCGGGTGTCTTCAACTCTAGGTGCCCACGGTGTTTTCTGGGTCCATGACATCAACTTTATTGGCTGGTTTCCTTTCCTTGTCTCACTTCCCTCCTCTTTATCAGCGACGCCTGGACTTCTCAAACAAACTATTTGCACACAAACCCTTGTCTCAGGGTATGTTTCTGAGAAAATTCAAACTAAGAGCAAATTAATGTAAATTGAACAATCACATCTGCTATTCACCTAAGCTCAGTATGAATTATGCTAATTTGATAAATGCTGTAAGAAAGTTAGACATAAAATTCATTCAGGACACATATGAGGGAGGAATTAATTTTTTAATCTGGGGCTCAAAGAGATGTGTAGGGAGGTGAGGGTGTATGAACTGTGTGTGGAGAATGAGAAAGAGTTCGTAAGCATCGTAACTAGAGAAAGGCATCCCACGTAGAACAAATAGCATGTGTAAAGAAAAAGAAATGAAAAAAGCAAGAGATGTTCTGAGAACGATGAGCAATGTGGACAGAGAAAGGCGAGACGGGCCCAGAGAGGGATGGCTGCCTGCAGTTGGGGCAGCCCTGAGGAACGCTGTCGGTGTTAACTGAACTCAGGTGTCAGCTTTATCCATTTGACAGTAGGCAGCAACAAAATCTTTTCAAAGATAACAATGACGTGACTACTATTACTCTTTAAAAAAGAACAGGGAATTAATTGGGCTTGGACATAGCATGGGTGGGAAAACCATTTAAGAGGCTATTCTATAATGCACAAAAATAATGAGGCTTTATTTAGTACAATGGCAGTTCAAATGGAAAAAAGCCTATTGATGCTAGACATGTTTCAGCTAAAGAATAAAGAGGAGTGGAAAGGAGGCGTGAGAGGAGCCTGAGATGACCCTAAAGTTTCTAGTTTGAACAAGTACAATATTTGGATTATGATGCTTGTATTGCCGTGTTAGGAAATTGAGAAGAAAGTGAGTATGTTATCACAAAATGAACATAATTTTGCATATGACATTTACATGTAGAGTGAATTATATGTGACAAGTGAGCAGGGAAATCCAATATCACTAATAGATCAGAGCAAAGAAGTCCTCTGGCTTGGGCCTTGTCCTTATGAGGTCCCCTTTGGACTGTCCTTCAGCTGTGCTCTCTCCATGTGTCAAGGATATAGGTCCACCAAGAGCCTACATCCCTTGCCTCTGGGTGCTTGGAACTCCAGAACTCTCTATCCCAATGGCCCCAAGCCTACTTTCAGAGTGTGCAGGTCTTTAACCCGTGTCTTTCCTCCCAAGGCTGGACCATGTCGGCTTGTTCCACGTACTTACGTTCAGGAGTCGCTGATGGCTAGCTATTTGCTGTGGGCATGGAAGCATAGAACTGGGCCACTCAGGATGAAGTGTCCACACCAGGCACCTCATGGTGCAGGTGGGAGCTGACAGTGGGAGGAGAAGGAGGGTAGGCCACAGGTGGGGCCATGTGCAAGAGACCAGGGTTGGGAACAAGGTCTTCTAATGCTACCAAGTTCTTGTATAGAACTTTGAGGAACCTCAAAATTCTAAATTCAAATTTGGTTCATCTGATGAACATAAAATATATTTTTCAAGGTCAGGGGATAGTGCTCACTTTATTTAACAGTCTGTTAGCTTGACTTGTGACTTAAATTTTCAGACAAATGGTATGTGGGTTTCGACTTATGTTCTTAGTTTAGGCACCACAAATGTTAGGAACAAAGCTAGTAAAATTAAAAGATCTCTGTGGTAACATAAGTCTAGGTTAGATTATAACAGTTGAAATGGAAAGGTCGATAGTCTAAAAAGGAGTTTTTAAGGTACATTTAAACCATCAATCTCAGATTTATTTAAAGATGAAGTTGAGCTTCAAAAGTACCCTTTGTTCATGGCCAGCAATGAAAATAATGATTTTAGAGTTTAAAAGCAATATATTAAATTCAGTTTACTTTTCTGACCTTAAGTCACTTATTGTATGTTTTCTGTTTCAATTTTCTTTGTATTAGTCAATATGAAACAGTATTGAGCACTAGAATTAGTTTGGTAAAGATATTATGTTAATTACTTTGGCCTCATTATTCTGGATAGAAAAGCAAACTTTAATAGCTCCTGTTAAAGAATTGATAGAAAAGAGGATTTATCAAGCTAAATACTTAAATTTGAGCTAAGAAAATAGGATAAAACTATTATCTTTTATCTTTAGAGGATAGTGCAGAAAAACTGGAAACTTAGGTGTTTTCATGACTGGTTCAATACAAGTGAAGATCCTACCTTTCTACTCAGAACAAATATGTTATTTCTGGTACACATTTAGCTCATGGAAGAAAAAAACCCAAGAACAACTTAAAAGTGTCTTTAAACAGAGTGAAGTTTCTCTCTCTATAGAGTAAAAGTCATTTATCAGCATTAGGATATATGGTGCTTGGAATATTTCTTTGACGGGGGAGTTCATGGAATTCAGTTTCATCATATTGTATATGTAGTTTTTCTCACTTACACATGTGAGCTTGGCTTCTTGGATTTGGCTTCATAATACCACCAGATCTTCAAAAGCATCTCATTCTGGGTAAATGAAAGCAGGCTGCCCAGTTTACTGTGTGTCCAGCTGGCCAAAGGCTTCGACAAGAAAGGGACACGGGCAGATTCTGTGGTAGGTATAAGATAAACATGCTCTTGTTTACGTTTTGCTGATACTCTGGTTGTTTAGAAGTTGGGGAAGTTTTTTCCTTGCTTCAGGCTGTTCTTTTTAAAAAAACCAAATAATCATCCAGTGTGCCTTGTGGCTTTGATCTTTGTTTTCATATTTTGTTATACAAGGCTCAAAGTCTTACAGTTTGTTGCATTTCATACTTTGTCAGATCATCCCCTCTCCACACTTATTAACCACAGATGGCTGCAAGGAAAAAAAAATAAAAGGTAGAGTGTCTTAAAAATTGACATTTCCCATAAATCTCAGGAGCTTGTTGTATAAATATTGGCATGCTTTTGGAAGTGCTAAAATAGAATTCTGTGGCCTTTCACCTGGCACAATTAACTTCCTTTTATTTTCCAGTGTTTATGATATCTTTTCCTAACCTTTGTTTTCCACAAAAGTGCCCTTGGGACCTAACTGAGTAAGTGGTATGGACACCTGCACGCCACAAGGCAAGCACCAAGCCTCACTCCAGCTCCAGGACAAAGGTCCTGAAAGCCGACTGCAGATTTCCCCCAAATGCTACAGCGATAAATCAAGTGAGGATATGTAATCAGTCTCTGGAGGAATGCTACAGTGATCTGCTGATTTTGACACTCACAAGAACATCAGTACTGTGGTTGACTTTAAAATGCTTTTGAGTTCAGTTACAAAACACTGTATTTATGTGTTTGTGTCTACGTGGCACATATTTTCACAGTCTCTAAACTCTAGTAGCTCTTCAATAGAATGTGGGCCAAACTGAATTATTAATATTACAAACCTTTTGAAGTTTTATATTGGCAAGGCATAAAATTTACATTTAAAGTGTTCAGATCCAATAATATTGGTTTGTTTCTTGAGCATGCAGTTATGCTCATCATGAAAGCACAGCCTATCTAGATTTAAAATTTTTAAATTAGTTTAACTTTGATTTAATGTCTTCTTACCATAAAATATTACAAATTGTCTTCTAATATACAGGGTGGGGCAAAAGTAGGTTTACAGTTATTTGTATGGAAAGTAATACAATAATTGATATAAGAATAAACTCTGTGTTTCGCTCACTCACAACTATAAACCTACTTTTGCCTTGCCCTGTACACTCTTGGGGCCATTGCCAAAAGAGTAACTTTTGTAAACCCAAACTTTGAATTATACTTGCATTCCAAAATATTTTTTCATCCTGAATGTGTGCACTTCAGACTTAACATCCCTAACCCCAGCTGCCCCTTTCCCATAGCCTCTTATTGAGATAAACTAATGGCAGGCAAGTCTGCCAGAAAAGGTACGTGTTTTGCCATGTATAATGTGTACTTTTTGTCCAAATTTTTGAAGGAAAAACAAGGTCGGGCATTATACGTGGGTGTAATGATTACATACCATGGGTATAATAATGGAATAATAATCCAATGTAAAGTGTGCACAAAAACGTGGGTAAGCATTATACATGGCAAAATACAGTATCTGTAAAATGTAGTTTGCAGAGTAACTAGTCCAAGTATAACAGAGTGAATGTAAGATGCTCTTGGATCTTCTCTTGGAAAAGGGGAGGTATAGATTTCTACTGGTCACATGATCCATCTGACAATAGTCAGGAAATTTATCTCAAAAGAGGAGTCATGGACAAAACAGGATATAGCTTTGCTCCAACAGTCTTGGTGTTTGTATTTTAAGTCTTTTTTCCAGGCTTGTCAGAATCTCTATAAGCATCTTTATTTGCCACTTCAAGAACCTTTAAATCTGCTGAGTCATAAGGCCCAAGTGGCAGAACAGCTTGTACAGCAGCCTAGACAACAGCACCTTTCCTTTTTCCGAGCCCCGTTGAAATTTGACAGCCTTATGGGTTACTTGGGGCATGGATTGGGGCAGCACACTCTAATATGTTACATGTTTTTTTCTAAACTCTAATGAGGGCTACAGATTCCAGGGACTCTTGCGGGAAGGTGCAACAACTGGTCTTTTGCTTCAGAAAGATTTCCAGACAGGCTCCAGACCAGTGGATCTCTAGGAAATTCATGGTGGCAAGTATCTGGATTTTCATGGGTTTATTTCCCATCTTTTGGTATGCAGGTGTCTTGCTCTGATACTGGCTATGTTTTGCTTACCTGTTCCAATCAGTGTGATGTTATCAGTGTAATGGACCAGGTTTCTCTGAAATGCTAAGATGATTAAGAGCTCTGCATATTGCACTAAGTTGGAGGGCAGGAGAGTTGAGACGGACACGAGACGAGACAACGTAGGTGCCCTTTGGCTCATTCCACGTGAGAAGGAACTGTATGTGATCATACTTTTGAATTGGTGTAGAGAACAACAGTATTTGTCAAAGCAGTAGTGGTGTACCAGGTGCCAGGATTTGTGTTGATTTGCTCCGGGAAGATACTCCATTAGCATCATACAGCTGCAACTGATGAAGTTTTATTATCTTTATTAAGAATAAAACCTTGGCCCAGCTGGTGTAGCTCAGTGGATTGAGCGTGGGCTGGGAACCAGAGGGTCCCGGTTCGATTCCCAGTCAGGACACATACCTGGGTTGCTGGCCAGGTCCCCAATGAGGGCCATGTGAGAGGCAACCATACATTGCTCTTTCTTCCTCCCTTCTCCTCTCTCTGAAAATAAATAAATAAAATCTTTAAAAAAAAAAAAGAATAAAACCTGATCAGTTTTATTCTCCAAGATCAGTCCACTGACCAAATAGGCAAGTTAAATGTAGAGGTTATAAAAAAATCATTACCTTGCATTTTTGAAGTCTTTCACAGTAGCATTAATATAGTATTCATCTTAATCAGATATGAGGTATTATATTTGGTTTTCTACCCTTATGGGGAGAGGAAGTTCCAGGAGCTCCACTTGGCTCATTCTACCATAATCAGTCTCCCTCCACTGTCCACGAATATGGTGATTTAAGTCAGTTGATGAGTATATCTAACTTATGTATTCAAGAACTGAGAAATAAATGAGTTGATCTGATGAGAAATATATGAGGTCTGTTCAGAAAGCATCCATCATGTAATAGGGAAAAAAAGAGACATTTACTGAAGAAGATATAAGATACAAGAAACATTGTACATAGGACAATGATGCCTCAGTCCCCTTCAAAGTAGGCACCTTGGGACCTCACACAGTTCTCCCAATTGCTATCAGCTGCCCCGTCATATTTTCCTGAATCTCGTCGATGGTCTGAAATCTCTTCCCTTTCAAATGTGATATTAGTTTTGGTAAAAGCCAAAGTCACAGGGGGCCAAACCTGGGTTGTAGGAGGGCTGAGTCACCTGGGTGATTTGATGTTTTGCCAAAAAACTCTGTATGAGATGTGATGCATGAGCGGGTGTGTTGTCATGATGAAGCTGCCAATCACCAGGTACCTATAGTTGTGGCCTTCTGAATCATCTGAATACTTTCTGTGGAGGAATGTTCAAGCTTAATGCAAATTTTGATGCAGATGCATTACTCTTCTTGCTCAGTCATTTTGAATGTGATGGCCACACAGTACACATGCTCACTCCACAGAGTCTACTACCCCCACTGACTAGTACAGGGAAGTTGTCATTGTTCACACATGTGCATTCCAGTCCACTCTCCTTGGCTGCCAGGTTACGTTGATGTTGCACAAACTGTTCTCATTATATTAACAATGGTTGGAGTTTTTCTGGACAGGCCACATACATGTGGCAAAGCTCTATTTATCACAGCTACCATAGGTCCCTACTTTGTTGAGCCACAATGGCATTTTTGGTGTTTTAGTTCTTCCCATCTCATGATGAATGCACAACCTCTACCTCAAAATTTGGTTTGGATAGCGAGACTGATAACATCACACACATGCTCATATCAAGGGAGTTTAAAAAGTTTTATTACTCACAAATGAAGTTTTCTGAGGAGAGAATAGCAGGCCTCCCAAGCATGTCTGAAAATGGTAAAAAAGGAAAGGAGACAGCTTGGGGTTTTTATGGTGTTAAGGGAATGGTGTCAGAGTGGGGGTTCCTGCCTGTGGTTTGAAATTTCTGCTGATGCCAAAGGAGGTAGCACCCTGGGATTTATCACCTTGCACAGATGTAGAGAATAAGGGGAAGGAATAGAGTTAAGGTTTAAAGCTGTCAGAAACCAAATATTAAAAAATGGAGTCATACTGTAATATTAGTCAACTCTCCAAAAGAGTATTTCTTGTTCCGTAGTGCATATCTTTTCCTTTGGAGAAAGGTTTGAAAAAGATTTACTATTTTTTAAAAATTTATACAGAGGGGAGGGAAAAAGAGAGGGAAACATCAATGAGTGGTTGTCTCTTGTGCAGCTCCAACTGGGAACCTGACCTACAATCCAGGCATGTGCACTGGTGCACTGGCTGGGAATTGAACCAGCGACGTTTTGGTTCGCAGGCCGGCACTTAATCCACTGAGTCACACCAGCCAGGGCAGATTGACCATTTACCATACTTTTTTTGTGTGTGTGCGGCTGTATTGCAAGGTCTCTTCTCAAGGTCTGGTCTCCTTTTTGGTCAAGGAGCTCTGAGTTTTTCTTACGTCTGGGAACTGGGTGAGAAGTTGGTTTCCTTTCCAGTATTCGGGTTTCTATTCATCAGCTTTTGAGTATTTTGTGTTAAACGAATCAAAATGTTATACAGATAGTATTTTAGACAGGTGCATATTTTACTGCCAAGAACACCACGGTTAATGAGCCACTGGTTAGGTCCCTGCAGGCTAGGCCATTCTGATTAGTGCCGTCCCTGCTTTGTTCTGCAGTCACTGCGTCGCTTGGGTTCGGTTAGGTGCTGCCCAGTGGTCCCTGCCCCTCTGGGACCTCATTGTAGTCACTGGTATTCAACTCAACCCAGTTTTTAAAAATTAACTTTATTTTTATTTTATGAACAATAAAATTCACATTTTAGTCTGCAGAGAGGTAATTTTCAGCAATCTACCACCCCTACCAAGAAATGTCCCTTGTGCTCTTTGCAGTGAATCTCTCCAACTCCTGCCTCAGGCAACTGCTGATCTGATTTCTGTCGTAGTTTAGTTTTCCCTTTTCTAGAATTACGTTTCAATGGAATCACATAATATGTACTCCTTTTCTCAGGCTTTTCTCACTCAGCATCATTTCACGTTTTTAATTTGCTTGTTCTTTCTTACTGTTGAGTAACATTCTACGGCATGGGCATACCGGCCCTTGTGTAGCCGTTCACTGGTTGGTGGATGTTTGGATGCCTCCCGGCTTTTTGATATTCTGAATATGTTGTAAACATTTATTTTTAAGTATTCATGGCATGTGCTTTCCTACCTAGAAGTGGAACTGCTGGGTTGTGTGTTCAGTACATGTATAAATATCTAAGAAACTCCAAATTAATCCAATGCTATATTCTATTAGCCTTAGTCTAAAACATTTAGACTCCATTTTCAAACATATTCATTATGTTTGCATCCAAATATGTTAGAAAAATCTTGAAATTTTTGGAATATATTCAATCTTCTTCAGTGTGAGGTTTCCTCAGAAGTTTGCTGGGATTCACTCTACTTATAGGTATAGAAATAATATGCAATAGTAATAAAAAATTGACATATTCTTAGAAAGAAACTTCCCAATATAATGTTTTTGGAGGGTATTTTAACAAGGGGACCTGGTCTCTTCAGATTCAGGAGGTGCTGGGTCTTTTGGTAAGAAGGGCTCATGGAGACTATTTGAACTCATTTCATATCCTGTTGTTTGGTAAGAGAGGCTCATCGATACTAGCTAAGTTCATACAAACATACATCATGAAGCCCTTCACCATGTAATCTTCCCTGGAGACTCTCATGTCAAATGCTATTGCATAGCTTGAGTTAAAAGTTTCTCTCAAAGTTTTCATTTCATTTTTAATGTTTATTTACTCAATTCAGCATTAGGCAATAAAAAATTACCAAATTCCTTCTAATGCATATTTCAGGTATGTCCCAGGCATGGGGGACAAAGCAATGAATAGACTAGATATGGCTCCTGACTTTAAATAAGTTATAATCCAGTGAGGAAATTAGTTATAAGACACTTGAACATCCAAATAAATGCATAAATATGAATCATGGTAAGTCTCACAAAGGAAAATTAATGAGTATCATGAGAGATTATCACTGGGGGAATTTAAATTGAAGAATGTGAGGGCTTCACAAGGTATTTTAGAGAAGTGTTGATTAAACAGAATCCTGAGTGGTAGATTAAAATTGGTTAGAGTGGAGAGGAGCACCTTGGCAAGGTAAAGATCAAGGCAGGGTAAGGTGCTAAGGCAGGAGAAACCTTGTCATTTCAAAGGAACTGAGGGAAGATCAGTTTTGCTGGAATAAAGGAAAAAACGAAGGGGATGTAGCTGGATGAGTAAGCAGGATTCAGATCATGTCTGGCTCATAGGACATATTAAAGTGTTTGATTTTGTCCTAAGTGCAGTGAGAAGTTATTATAGGGCTTGATGCAGATGAATGATTTTCAATTTAATACTTTAAAATATCATCCAAATGTGGTATGGAAAAAGGATTGTAGGGAGCCCAGACAAAAAGTGGGTCACATGGTAAGCAGTTCAGGGTAAGTTAGAGAATGTGATAGTAGAGGCACAGAGAAGTGGATGAATTTGAATTGCCCCTGGGGGGTAGGATCCACAAGGATTGGTGACTTACAGGATGTGGGCGGCGGATAAAGTGGCAGCTTTGAGGATCACTGTGGGTTTCTGCCATGAGCATCTAGAAGGAGAGAGACGCCAGTTAGTGCCTTGGGAGGACTGGAAGGAAGCAGGTCTAAGGGAAGATCAAAGTTTGGGTTATGGGTTTGCTCCAAGATAAAATGTACGGGCTGAAAATGTAAATTTATGAATGGATGAGATCACCCACACCAGGGAGAAAAGCACAGATGGAATGAAAGACTAAGGGCTGAATGTATGGACTATTCAATTCTACTACAGGTACATCAGCAACACTTCCTTTTCTGGTGTGCACCCCACCACTCCAGCTCTCAGAGTTGACCTGGTCTTTTACTTCTCTAGGAGTGATCATCTCGTATCAAATCTCATTCCCAGTCTTTACCCTAATCAGTTTGGAGTCAGAGCACTTTCGATACTTTCCCCACCACTGTTCTCCATTCTTCTTCACATGGATTAATCTTTCCTCTTCCTCTCACCTTTGACTACCTTTTCTTGCCATTTGAGCCTGAAATACTGATTTACCCCAGAGTTTCATCCTGGAACTTCTTATGTCCTTACTTTTTGTGCATCTGCACTCACATCTAAAAAGCATATAAATATGAAACAGGTCATTAAAATAGAATTCTTTCTGTCTAAGCTTTTTTACCGAGACTGCAGATTTCAAGAGCAAAATGAAAGGTGCCAAATACCTAACACTCAAAATTGAAGGGCTAGACTACCTATTCTGGTATGCTAAAAAATTATGAAATGTTTTTTCCCACTTTCAGTGATCACCTTTCTCTAGCCTCCAAGAAAATAAAGTTTGAGGTGTTGGAAGAGAATTTCCTTGAAGATGGTTAAGAGAATAACATTGTGGTACTAGAACATGGTGCTTTCTCCTCTTTTTTACCTCAGATCAAATGAAATAGTTTGCCATGTGTCCAATAGTCTTGAATGTTAGGATACAATATATTTAAGAATATTAGATACAATATTTCTTAAAGTAATATAGTGTTAAAAGTAGGAAAGTGTAAATGCAGGAGGCTGACAGGCGTGGCAGTGAGTGAAGTGTCTTTGCTGTGTCATAAATATCCTCTTTTCTGTTTACAGGTCACTATAGAGGCTAACATGGCTTGGCCCCTTTCTTTAGAGTGTGACCTTTTCCATGGTGCTATGTGATATGATTGGTGTGTTCATTAGACTGGCATCAAATTGACAGACATATGTTGTGCCATTTTTCATAAGTCATTATTTACCGATTTAAAAAAAAAGACTTTATTTATTTATTTTTAGAGAGAGAGAAAGAAAGAGAGGGAGAGAAATATCAATGTGTGGTTGCCTCTCACATGCCCCCTACTGGGGACCTGGGCCATGACCCAGGCAGGTGTCCTGACTGGGAATTGAACCAGTGACCCTTTGGTTCTCAGCCCATGCTCAATCCACTGAGCTACACCAGCCAGGTATTTACAGATGTTTTGCTCTTCATTTTTATGTAGCATTTAGAATAACATGAAAGTGAAATGATTAGTCTTTATAGATTCCTAATGGCCACTTCCTTTGAATGAAGGTCAGTAGTTTTATTTTACCACAGTAAATGGGCCTATTGACATTTACTACCTGGAATTACTTTCTAAAACAATTAAGATTTTTGAGAAATTATAGTTTAGACATAGAGACATTTTTGCTTTCTGTATGTAAACAGTCATTTAATTGTCCTCTATATGTATATGTAATGTATATGTATATCTATCATCTATATTTATCATCTGTATCTAAATCTATATATGTGGCAAGCCTCAAAGTCTCCTTTCCTCTAAAAATCTTTGAACATTTTTTTTAAAGATTTTATTTATTTATTTATTTATTTTTAGAGAGAGGAGAAGGGAGGGAGAAAGAGCAATGTATGGTTGCCTCTCACATGGCCCCCACCGGGGACCTGGCCTGAAACCCAGGCATGTGCCCCGACTGGGAATCGAACCAGGACCCTCTGGTTCCCAGCCCACGCTCAATCCACTGAGCTACACCAGCTGGGCAAATCTTTGAACATTTTTGAGTTGCCAAATTTAAAAAGAGTGGCACATAGGTTTCTTTTCTTTTTCTGATGAATCTTGGAAATTATTTTAGTGTTTTGTATCATATAGTATTTTAGATCAGTTATTATGAAATCACATTAACTGATGATCACATAGTGATTACACTGAAAGTAATAGTCGTTTAAGGGTCAGAGAGTGATCAGGAAGCACTGGAGGCTAAGATTTGTCTTGCGTACTAGCCAGTCAGAAAAATTAGTTGTCAACATTAAACAATTATGTGACTAAACAAACAATTCCAAATTTTTTTTTTTCTTCAAGACGGTCAGTCCAGCAACACTGAGTCTGCGTTCCCATTTGGAGAGGTGGGAGGAGCTGCTCCTGTAGTCGGAGCTTGTTTTCTTTGGGGAGTCACGGCCTGTACATGTTCTGGCCCCTCTTCACCATGTGTCTGCAACCTGCAGGCATTAAGTATTTCGGCCCCTATAATGCCTAGTCCTGAGTATGACGTATGTGTATGTCATATGAAGAGACTTTGGAGTTCGTCTTTTAAAGCCATCTTCACCTTCAGCAGTTTGTGTATTTGTTTGCTGCTAATGCAAAGTTCGTTTAGACTTTAATTAAAAGTTTAGTGTCAAATTTTATATGATAAATTATGTATTTGAAATATTCAGTTCTGAAAAATAATAAGAAATTTAAGGGAGGATTAATTATCAGTTTAAGTATTTCAGTTTAAGTATTTAAAAAAATAAAAAATAAAAATGACATACGTTTTTTTAAATCTTCACCAGAGGATATGTTATTGATTTTAGAGAGAGGGAAAGGGAGAGAGGGAGGGAGAGAGACAGAGACAGTGAGAGAAAAACATTGACGTGAGAGTGAAACATTGATGGGTTACCTCCTGTGTGCGCCCCGACTGGGGATTGAACCTGCGACCTAGCTATGTGCCCTGACTGGTAATTGAACCTGCAGCCTTTTGGTGTACAGACCAATGCTCCAAGCAACTGAGCAACCCTGCTGGAGCAAGGCATGCATTTTTAATTAATGCAAAATGAATGCAAAGAAAAATGGCAAGGGCCACGGGAGGCATATATTCATGATACACACTACTTGCAATCATATCAGAGTTGCTACTTAGAATTCTAGGCATTTGAAAGATATTAATTGAATAAATCTTCTTATCTGAAATATTTGTATACATAATTTAAATGTTATGAATATATATTAGATTTGTAATGTTATGAGTGGATGAATTGTGTCAGCACGTACTATGTGCATAGTAATCATTTCAAATATTTAAATCTAAAATTGTATAGATTGATCTTATAATCTTCAAAATGCAGATGGTTTTCTATTTATACTCAAGCCTATTTCCCTGAATTAAAAAATATCATTTTGTTCTTTTAATATTTATTATCCTTAAACTACTCTTTTCCTTTCTGGAAGCAATGATGATTTGTTGAAGCATGGTAGCTATGCCAGTTTCAAAATAACTTCACCATATCATAAAATTATTTTTAAGCATATGTAATTTCTGTGAGAGGAAATTATGTCTCTGAATCATACAAATTGCTTCATTGAATACTTTTGTCAGGCATAGAGCATTAAATCACATTTGTCTGTTTTTCCTCTCAGAATAAAATGCAAAGACGTATCCCTTTGGGTGAGCAGAAGAGAGAGGACAGCAGTGTGAAAGGCCTGCGGCCCTTCCTTGCACACTCAAGCTAACGGCAAACCAAATGAGAAAATTCTACTACATAGACTAGTGTTGGTTGGATCTTCTCTCATGGAAAACTCCCACCTCATCTCTTACGCCTTATCTTTTAAGAATAAGGCTGCAAATGACTAAATGTATTTAGCAATTCAAAGGCAAAGTTCAGCCAATATATAAATAAGTGCTCAAATATCAATGCCCTTTTGAAGAGACTACAAAGTGAGCAGCTAGATGGTGTTCTAAAAGTTACCTAACAGAAAGCTAGAGAAATTTAATTTTTCTTTTTGGCACTCTCTTCTTTCTTAACTCTATTATTTCATGTCAAGTTTTTGACTGACTCTTGGGAAATGTTTCTCTTTGCCTTTATATGCATGCATTTTGGGTGCTGACTCTTCCCTGACTATAGGATAATGGTGGCACAGTAGTTAACTGCCAGAGAAAATCATCGGGAGGTGTGGAGTCGGACTCAGTGGACTCCTTGACCGCTCACCCAGAGCCACAGAGGTCTGTGCTGTCGGGAGAGTCATTGGTCCCTGACTGCCAGCTCCCAAGCCTTCATGTGTGCTCCAAGCTTTCATTTCCTCACTAATTATTATTATTTAAATTAAAGCATATACTTTTATATTCTAGACTCTAATTTAGCACAGGAACCATGTCCTCATGGGCAACATAGCACAGTCGTTAAGAGCAGATCTGGAGACAGATTGCTTGGGTTTGAATCCTCCACCACTACCTAGCTAGGTGACCTAGGCAAGTTACTTAAACACTCTGCCTCCCAATCTTAAACGGCAATTGTAAAAATCATATGGATATTTATACAAGTTTCTGGCTAATGCTAAAAGTGTGAATCTTTGCAATTCTGTCATGGGGCTTTGTGACCTCTGAGCCCAGCATGGCCCCTACTACTGAGTAGGTGCTAAAGAAAAGGGTTATTGAAGTAAATGGAGGAAGCGAACCTTGATCTTCTGTGTGAGGAGCAAGAATTGTACCACCAAGAGACTCGCAAACTGAGGCTATTCCATTCCTCTTGTTTCCTTTTCTGGCTTTTCTGTCTTGCCCTTGCTGGGAAGAGGGACTTTCCAAAGCGCAGACCCTGGTGCCTTACGGACTTCCATTGTATAACCTCTTTCTTGGAAACAGCATTCTTTCTAAGACATTAACTGAACCAGATGACACTAAACTTGAAGTGATTTGTGTTGGGCTGAAATATCTGCCTTCATTCTGGTTTCGAAAGCTAAAATATGGTGGTGAAGAGGTTACTGATTTTAGTTCTAAAAATTTCTAATTCTAAAAATTCTGTGAATTTATTTCTCCTGATATCTAGACTCATATTTCCAATTACCGATTGAGTCTTTTTACCTCATTTATAAGCTGAATCTATCATTTCACCGCTCAAATGGGCTTCCTTGCTGTTTTCTTCTGTTATTATCTTAATTCAGCCTATATCCCTCTAACTTGGACGCTTGTATTGGCCTCCTGACTGATTTACTTGCCACATGTTTCTCCCCCCTGCTGTTTGTCTTCCACTTCAGACATTGCCAGAGGTCCACTGCCAGGATTAGTCTTGAAATATAGATCTGATCATGTCAAGTTTTCAATTGATTCCCAATGACGAAAAAATAAACTTTCAACTTGGAATTTCAATTCCTCAAATCCTACTCTATTCTTATGTATTGTGCTCCATTCATTTTTCATGAAATCAGAAATATATATTCAGCATTCAGAATGTATCATAAATTGTGTTAGGTATAAAACAATAAATGAATGAGAGACATAGTTGTAATACTTAAAGAGCACATAGGCCAGTGGAGGATCCCAGTAATCCAGTGAGTGCAATATTGTGATGAGGTGCAATGTAAGACATGAGTTTCAACTGCAGCAAAGACATCTGCAGGGACACGGAGAACCAGACATAAGCTAAAGGATGTCTATATTGCACATGCAGTGGTTAGCTTAGACGTAGAAATGTTCTAGCTGAGTACCATAAAGGATGTGAAAAGGGATACCAATAAGCCCTGAGCACTAAAATAGGGACACAGATCTGCTTGGGGACTGCTTTTTGCCGACCCAGGTATAAAAAAGAGTAAGCATAGAGTTGGAGTAAACCTGGGGCTTTGAAGAGCAGGTAGATTAGAAAACTGAGTGTGAAACTTTTGAAGAAAGGAATGAAGTGGTGTCTTGATGCCTGTGCTGGTGAGGATTGATGTGAAATGGAGGGAAATGGTAGAATGAACTGGAAAAAAGAGGATTTGAAATGGCCTGATCTTACTCGGAGTTCTCTCCTTTGCTGTTAGTTCTCTCCATTTCCAATGCTCCAGTCAGCTATTGCCCAAATGTGACGCCTACATTTTTCTAAGGTTTGGTTAATATCTTTCCTTTTTCTGGAATGGTTTTTTCCCCCTTTGGAACCTTTGCTAAAGTCAAGCCCTATCCCAGCTCCAAAAACAAAATAAAACAAAACAAACAAACAAACAAAAACTCTACCTCCTCAAAGAAACCTTTGACTTTATAAACTCTGTCATATATATGTATATGTCTTATAAAAACCTCATTTTTATTTAATTTTGCCTTTTTCAGGCTTATTTATTCAAGTAGTTACTTCTGTCTTTACATCATGGGTTCCTGGTGGGTAGAAACTTGGCTCATTTGCCTTTGTTTCTGTCATGCCAGAGTCTACATCACACAGTATGGTAGAGAAAATAATTATGGTCTCTGCGTAATGGAAATCATATTGTAGTGGAGAAGAGAGACGGCTACTGAGAAGCAAATAAAGACGATACTTTTCAATTATTGTAACTGTATGCTAGGAAAGAGAGGGGTAGGGAATTTTAGTTAGGGTGGTTTGGCAAGGTGTTTCTGAGGAGAAATATCTGAACTGGAAAGAGACCCGAGGAAGATCCAGGAGCAGGGAAAAGAATGATGGGAGCAAAGGCCCAAAGTGCAAATGAATGTGGCAGGTTGGGGGCTGCCAACTGGGTGTGGGGAGAACACAGATCCAGAAATAGAATTTACTTTTTAAGGATGCCAGTGGAGCAACAGTTAGTTAACACTAGACTGGAAACTGGGAGATCTTGGATGTATCACTTCACACTTTTGAGCTTAAATTGCCTTATCTAATAAAGAAACAGTTGGTTTCAATGTCTAGTGTTCAGACCCTTTTGGTATCTGATGTTGCTTTGTTTGGGTAGATGGAGTAAGCTTTGGATTTCTGAGAAGGTCGTGGGTTGGACAGAGTATTAGATTTTTCTCCTTCTCTGTTTATAGTAACTTTGATGCCCTTCTGTCTGAACCACCGTGTGCCCCTTCAGAGTATGGCTAGGGACAAAGAGAAGGGGAAGTTTTAGGTACTTTTCCTCGTCTCAAATGAAGCTCCTTTTGCCCCACAGAGAAGAGTCTAGCTGCCCCACAAAGGTACAGATTTATTTGGGATAAAAATCCCAAAGCAACTTCAAAGAATATAAGAATAAAGAAGAAGAAAGGGAATGCATGATCTTCACCTTCATGTTACTGTAGACACCTTGCTACCTGCCGTGATGAACTGTGAGGAGAAAATAAGGGGTTGTGTGTTTAAATTTTTAAGTCTCTAATATCACTTTTCCCTGAAAGATAAGACTGTAAATTCTTCATAAGTAGACTTGTCATTGCATTAACAATTAATTAATTGCATTAACTTTATTAGTTGCATTAAATTGCATTGCATTTGTGCATCATTTTCATGTAAACCAGTTAACTATGGGATAAGGGAGTGCCTTGCATATAATTCAATTTTAAAGAAGGTGTGTTGCAGGAAGGAATTTTTCTCATTCATTTGCACACTACTTTTGTGGGGAGTGCAGATATTTAAACATATTAATCTATTATTCAACAGATAAACTTCCCCATTACCCATTTTATCTTAGGATGAAGTAAATTAAAATATATTACGTTAAATTCTTTTTATGGTAAATATTAAAATTTGTGGAAAAAGGATTTATAAGAAGATGTTAAATTTCTACCACTGCAAGCCTAATACCTTATTTATCCAGCACGAGGGTGTTTGCTCACTGAATTTTTATTTTTCCTTAAGTTAAGCGATGGCCTTTGCCCACATATTATAACTTTTTTGGCTTATGTCTCAATGGATTATTTTCAAATATATTATCAATTATAAGTTTACCATCAGAACTAATCAGGAAATTGTGGTGTTAATGAACTTTGAGAAAGACTTCATAGATACAGAAGTTAAAGACTATCATTGATGATGTTAGCCAAGCAAAAAATGTCTATAAGGGAAGAAAGAATTTCATTCCTTAAATGCTAAACCCTGAAAACATCAGCAGGCTATGAAAAATAGAATTAAAAAAATTTAAAACCAAACATAATTTTTAAAATCAATGAGAAAAATAGAAATTACTGAATAATGTAGCGGTTTCTGTATTACTCAATAAATAAAATGAAATTTATTCTCACCATGAAATAGAAAGCTGACAGGCCACTGAATTATATAAAACACATGGTTATATTAATTAGAATAGCCAAAAATGGATGATCTAGATAAACTTTGTTTCTTTCAATGTTTTCACCTGTGTCTCATCCTCTTTTATGACCTTAGCACATGTAACCTTTGTCAAAAGTGTACATCTATGGCATCATAAAAGCTATTTTAGATGATAGAATTATCTTCCCAGTGTCAGGAATGAACTTGGTTCAGTAGCAATGGTTACTTTATGACACCATTTAATTAGCATGTGATGGGACTTGAAACCCAATATCAACATCAAGCCTAGCACTGCTGTAACATGTGCCCAGTGTTAATTGATGTTAATATTAATGAAATATGTCCTATTTATCAAAGAAAATTCTGCTATAGTTATATGATTTTCCATATTGTTATATTAAAGATTTAATGAACTGGGAAATTTGGTTTTATTAAACTCCCAGATCTTCCCCACTATATTTATTCTATTATTTCTTTTTGAACTAATTATTTCAACTATGTAAGTTAGAGAGGTCTTTCCCCCCATTCCCAAATAAATAAAATAAATAAACAAATAAATACATTTGGAAAGGAAAATGGTTTATTCCTGCCTCACCTTAGAAATGAAATATGAGAATTTTATGTATTTGTGAGAATTGATATTTTTAAGTATAAATTATTATTAAATTATTTTATTAAAAATAAAATGAGTTTTTGTTTGTTAAAGACATATTTTGAGAGGACGCTGGGGTGAGTGAGGGAGCTGGAACAAGCAGGCTTCAGGAGCGGGAGGCTGAGGCAGTTGTGGCACTCTAGAGAGGGACAGCTGATTCTTGGTTGTCTTGTTCATGGCAATTGTAAAGGCGGTACAATCAAAACGTTTTGCAATTAAAATTTGAATGTAAATTAACTGTTGAATTAAGGTCCATATTGAATATGTAATACAGGTCCTTAAATATGTTAAGAACATGCATTTAGTACATAGCAGGTTTATGACTGGACGATAATGATAATGGCATTTTAAATTCACGGTGTTCATTCACCGTTGGCAATCATACGTTCATTTGCACGGGGTTTTGTTTACCACTGGTCTCCCCCAATATGCAGTGAGCGCTGTGAGGTCAGGTGCCGTTTCAATCCTGTTTTCCACAGGATGTCCCACTGCTGCCAGAGTAGACATTTACATTTTTGCAGAGTTTTGTTTGAATAAATAATCTGTGGACAGTTGGAAGAGATTTGTGGGATAATGATTTTTATATGGAATGTTGTTGGAATTATGTATACTTTTCCATTTTAATAATATTGTCCTTAGGACTTTATATAATTTGACTGACTACTTTGTTAGATCACTCATTTACATTTATGGTTGCAAATATCATTTCTGTCTCAAGCTTTAGATCAATATAGTTGGCTAACTTTTGAATGTCCTGTCTTATCCTAAGCTCAAAATGTCTAAAACCTAATTTGTCAATATTTTTCAAATTCACTTCAGTAATAATTTGCCATATTTCCCATGACCTAGATCAGAAACCTGTATACTTTAATTTTTCTTTCTGCTTTCTGCATCTGTTCATTACTATAATTAGTCAAAAGTTGTATTGTTCTGTCCATTATTCTCTTTTGTATTTTCACTTTTTTTGTTCCTGTTCTTGAAACTCTTACTTCCTCACACCCACCACACCTGATTTGCTTGGCTTTTCTTTCTTTTCTTTCCAAACCTCTGAATATTTTGCTGCCAGATTAAACTCTCTAACACACCATAAAAATTGATTTCTTGCTCCTTCTCTTACCCTTTGGTGAATTTATGAGCCTCATCAATAAACCCTTTAGGTCAATTTACTTCCTCTCCAATGTGAAGAAAAAACAAATTTGGGACTGAACTATCTTCCTAATATCTTCCAAAATTCTCTTGAAATTTTGTAAACTTGTATTTGTTTCTTTATATGTATTGTCTGTTACTCAAATCCTTCATTGAACTCTGCACCTACAGAATGATGCCTTCAAATCCACCTGCTGATGGAATGATTTGTCAGCTTTACGGACATACAATTCGGTATAATCATTGAATGTATAACTTTGCACATAGCAGACATTCAATGAATATCAATTTTGTTTGGATGTGTAAGTTAACGTGTGTCAATTTAAGATATTGTTATAAAACACATTTTCATTTTAAGGAAGTTAGAGGATTTTAATCTCTATGTTTGGGAATTTTTTATGGATAGACTGCGTTATTGTCTCTTTGGCCCCAGGGCAGCCTGCGGCAGCTGGAGTTGTGCAGTCAATTACCTCACTGAGCTACCTCTCTGTGCTGTTCAAATAGCATCCTTTCCTCTGTGTGCCATGCTGTGACAAAGCTCGAGGACCATTGGCAACAATGCACTGATGTGCTCGGCTTATAATGATTTAACTGTTAATTAATATTTCCTTCTGATTTTATTATTGAGGTATTGTAAAACAGAATAGAACTGGTTTAATAAAGGCTGTCGCCTTGATGGCAAATGTGCCAATTCTGGGTTTTTCCTCTACCTTCTTGGAGGCATAATTCCATAATTTTGACTACTTGTTCCCCCGGGGGATTGTTGCTGTTACTAGATTAGCATTTCCTCATTTTCTGACAAAATATTTTGTATAAGTTCATGCTCAATGATAGGATCTTATGGAAAACATGCCTGGGAAATTTATAAGTAAAATAATATCAGGAGCAATTTTTACATATTTTATAAAAATATGTATTTTGGGGAATTTTAGCAGTTTCATCTGCACAGACCTGAGATTGTTTTGCTAGAAGGAACTATACTCCCTGCATGTTGAAAAAGATCTGTTGGTCTGTTTATACAGTATCATTTTCCAATGTTATGCTGATTGAAATCCATAAGTTTATGTGGCAGTGATTTCTACACGTGTGTAAACACGCAGTCCTGAGAATTTACACGTTTTGAGCACAGCTCCGTGTGATTCCTGTGTGAGCAAGTGTGGATCATGTCTGTGGAATGGGAACTCTCTAATAGGAATTTGGCAAAGATGTATCTTAAAAAGTTCTGGCTTGCTGACCCCTGCATATTACTTTAACCTGGTCCTGTCTGCCACCGGACGTG